>JTDE01000936.1:114069-151248 GCA_014338405.1 Paragonimus skrjabini miyazakii
CATTTTAAGCAAGCCAGCGGACACCACCGACTGGAAAGATGCGTGCTTTGTCCGGACGGCACGTGGTAGCAAACTACCGGCACCCTACGTCCTACCGGTCGGTCTGCCGTGTACACTTGACGCAGTAGCCCTCGTTTTCATTTTCCATACCCCACTCACTCTCGGGTAGGTCAGGCAGATAACAGACTTATGTGCTCAACCATTTCCCTCTCACACATACAACCAGGAAGAGCTGAGTAGGGGTTGAACACCAGTACCAGTTTGTACCTCCACTATGGACACATACACATACCAACATTTTGGAAATTGGATAGACTTAGTCCTCCTTTTTTCCTCTCTCAGAGGTTGTTGTCAGGGTGTGTGTGGTATGAACGTAAGCGTATAAGATGAGATAGGAAGATGTGGGTTAGAAAGAACGATGCGTTTCGAGGTCAGGGCAAATGGGTAGAAAAATTTCGATTCTCTGGTTAGTGATGTCCGAGTGGTGATAGACACAGCAACAGCAGACAACTGGCCATCGCGAATTGGTAGGCGTCTAGTCCAACGGAGGTACACAGGAGCGTGTCTCTACACGCATATACAGATAGGTAGTGACTTGCCGACAGAGGTTGACGTTTACTTTGTAGCACAACCCAAATCAGACCAGACAGCGATGGACGACAGTGGCAGAGAAACAGAGCTTGCTATTGGGGAGAGGGGAGAAATTCATAAACAGTATACTTGGACAGCGCTAGAATAGCGCCGGATGGTCTGTCCATGTTGGTCGAAAGCACGTTCACAGCCAACATTGTGCGTGATCAGTCCTAACGATTGGCAACTACAGATCTACCGAAGCGGAGTGCGAATGGAAGAGAGAAAATAAATAAATGTATTACACCAGACAAATAACTTCATCACTGAATATCACTACTGGCGGCCAGGCAAGAAGAAAAAGCGTGGCCAACAGAACAAAATTACAAGCAGATCGGCAAGTATTGATTTTGTACAAAATAAACTGATGAGTGGACTCAGTTTCGAAAAATGTAACCTTCTAAACAGAAACAATGAGAGGCTTATAATATAGCTGTACAATCATACGAAACATTTGCCTATATTTCAAAACAGATAATATTCATAGGCAGATAATCGGTCAGTTCATACTGTGTTCTTGCGTATTTTCACCGGTTATTTGTAAAATACACAAACTACTAGTAAAACTATTCTATTCTTCCTCCTGGTAACTCACATTCTGCGCTTAAATTAAAACAACCCGACTGTCGTGTTGTGTCAAACTGAAGTGTTCGAATAAATTAGTTCAATCTGCTCACATATACAACTAGCAACATACAATAATGGTTATAACTGGAAATGGGATAACGTTAGAGATTGGTGTATGTAGCGTGTAGGGATAATTGAGGCAGTGATCAATATGTTCATTTTATAAGATTGCCGGATCTTGAACTTGGGACCGGTCGGTGATGTGTATTTCAGATGAAGGTCAAGAACATCGATATTTTACTTCTTTCGCAGTTGAACAGATCATGATAAATGTCCATGTGTCTTCATATCATATTTCTCGGTATCTAAGTTATTTAGACATTCTGAATGAATTTCGTTACTGCTTTCGTATAGTTACGAAGAGATACAAGTTAGACAGATAGCATTAACGCAGCCAGTTTGAAAGTGAAGGCGAAAACATTCCATTTGAGTTCGAAAACTGGTGGACCTTTTAACCTATTTGGGCCAGCGAAAGTTGATCGTGTATTATTAAGAAATGGTTGTGTTTATCAAAATGTTGGCGTATTCTCTGTTTAGATCACACCTCTCAGCTTTATTGTTCCAGTGTGTTTCATCTACTACAATCTACTTTTCTTCGTTCATCAAAAATCCCGGTTTGCAGTTATTCGATATTTTTGACAGTTAACACGGTAACTTGCTCCTCTAAATAGAATAAATCAATATTTAGGGGGAATGGAAGTACTCCAGTTTCACGTGAAATTACACTGTCAGCCAGGTAAAAATAAACTAAATAGACGTTTGCAAGGGCACCCTGTGGTTTAATTGTGATACCACCTTATTTCTTCACTGTTTTTGCTCCCTTTAAAATCAGTATGTGCATTTTTAGAACCAGACTCCCGAAACTAAATATACAGTAGAATAAATCAAACAGAAATACTTACAGTTTTTGAAAATTTGTCGAGAATAAACAGAAAACAGTCACAGCACAATTCTGAGTCAATCTGAGAAGATGAACGGCGAAAAAGCCGTTTGATAACCATACTATGTCCAAACGTGACAACCACCATATTCTGTTCAGTGCTTTTTCTGACCGAATGCCTAATCATCTCTCTTTGGGCCCCAACCAGACGCATTGCTTCAAAGTTTCACCGTAAACGCCTTCAAACATGCACATCGATCACCCGATACTGCTTCAAGGATAAAAACGGTGGCGTCTTGTGTAGTATCCGTTAATGTTATCAAAGCAAACGAAGCTTAGATGGCAAGATAGTTAGATAAGCCCGTTCCTTCACTATGATGGTAGACAAAGTCTTTACTTAAGCGATGATATAATCACACAGTTCGTGTTACGGAGAGGATTGATTGAACCAGGCAGTACTGGAGCGTTATTCGAGGAAACAAGCCGAGTGTTCCAGTAGTAAATAGTTTCTGTGCTCAGTGAAACGTTGTAAGCTCACCAATTAATGCAAAGTTGACGTCACACAAACGTTGTTGGTGGCCAGGTTGACGGATGCCATTCTAGCGTCGATTGCTAATCTTGGCAATCCGGTTCAATTTATTTGACGAAGGTTGGTCGCATACAGATAGCCCCATAACTTGGTTTCGTTCAAGATTAAGGCTTGTTACAATAATTTAACGGTTCTTCCGATTTTCTTCCAAGCCGGCTAGTTGTTACCATCATACACTTGCGAGACAGTTGACATTTAAGCAAACGGGAGCTGCAAATCACAACGGATAAGATCCACAATAGATTGAATCATAACTAAGGACACGTGCACTGGCATATCCAGAAGTGTGAAGAGGAAGAAACGAGGAAGAAACACTGCGTAGTCCATCAGTAGGCGCTTGTTGACTTCTTTTACGATCGCAGTGCTCTAACCCCATGAGGAAGTCCCTCAGGAAAAACACTCCATCTAAAATGCACGTTTACACCATACGCATATATAATAATGGGTGCCTTCACTAAAGAAAAAGCCCGTCCAGAACCGTACGAGAAGCACTTTGTGAGGCACGAAACAAGGTCATTTCCCTCTAGGATGAAGCCGTATGACATTCTCTTCGACCGAACCCTGTTTCCATACACCTTACCCATAGAGCATGTGGCTAAGTTACGTGCAGCCGTTCATGTGAACCATGATAATCAACGATGACTTGTTGAGGATATGAAGTAGTTATGCGTAAGTGGCTTGGTGTTGCCACAGTGTGCATGACGGTTCCGGAAATTCGACGATTATCCCTTTGTGGAGTATGGTGAATGTGAACCAGTTGAACGAAAACAACTAACCTTGTTGCCACAGTGTTTTCGTGCAGATGTCAAGCAATATAATTATTTGAAAAATAAACAGAACAACAAGGGAAGTAAATAGTTGTCGAAGCAGAAGATATGTTTGTTACTAAAGTGGTCCATCTGGGATCCAGTGATCACCCCGAGTGACAAAAAGAATCACGCCAAGCTTGTCCAGTTTTGGAGAGCTCTTCAAAACAGTGACTTGATTGAACAACATTCCTCAACATATAGACTTCCAACGCATATCGCCTTTTTAATTTGGGTACCAAGCCTGAAAGAACAGTGATTACTACACTGCTTTCCTGGTAAGGATTCCTGGGTTTCCATAAGTGTTATGTGGCTATTATATAAACTTGGACAGCCTGACCGTACCCCCAAAACCACGTGTTTATGCAAATTTCTGAGACTTAAAATAGAGTGGCTTGTTTTTCAACTTTTATCTCTAGCTTGAACAGCTTAAGCATATTATAATGTTCTATGGTCTGATCTGTGATCCTTCATCTGGGTGTTTGCATGGTAGTAACAACGAGCCAAAAGCGGGGGTCACTTGTTAGTGTACTTCCTCCTGAGTGAGTACGGTACATCAAACCACAAAGACCAGTGTGCGTGGAAACCCAGTGGTTATCGTAAGCTCATATCTGTATAGACGCTTCTCGCAGTATTGCATTGCCTTGTCCCAGTGTACTGAGCTCACTCAAATTAGATTCCACAGGAGTCATTTTTAGGGAACCGCCTGAACAACTGTTTATTCCTGTCGTGCAATGTACGCTTCTGATGGATTGGCTAGCTCTAACGTGCAGCACAAGTGCTGCAGAAAGGTTCACTCTCATATCCTCTTTTCACGGTGTTTAACACTTGGATCTTGTTGATACCAACCTACCGAAAGCGTTTCTTTGATGTCTGATCTGTTGTACTCTTGTTACAAGTTACGATACTCTGAAAGACAGACACTTTCTTCCTTTAGTTTTTGTTCGGATTAACTCCATGACGTGTACCAGGTTTAACATGCGTAAGATCTGTACTATTTGACAGGGTAAGCTAGTAGACTGGGCGTTTCAATCTCAGTCACATAACTTACCGATACGATGGGGATTGGGTACCATCGATGTTGGTTCAACATGAAGACTGTGTCATGACGATCTATGCTCCATTAAATGAGAAATGTGTACTGCATTGGGTAAATTAAATATGGTAAAACAACCCATCCGACTAGGGTTGTTGTCGAGGAGCTGGTATTGCCCGAAATTGATGACTGATTCGTGGGACGGAGTTAAACGGAGGTGGAAGTGATGTTCGTTTGTATGAGATCGACGATATAACGACACCATGACATTTCCCTAGGTCCACTTTCAACTCAGTACCACACGACGTGTATGGTCCTCATTAGGACTTTTCAAACAAAAATAACACAGTTGAAAGTCGAATCTTCATCCCTTTGCTGTACAAGTCAAAGTTCAACCCTTCGGCTACTAGTAGTAGGAATTTCACTACAGAGGGGTGAATCTATATTATTGATGTGTAACTCGTTCGCATTCCAGTAGTACGGAGTGACACAGCTCACTTCAGATTTCCGGTTCGAGTTAGGTTCGAACATATGAGCTCGAAATGGTGATTATACTAGTTCAAGATGTTCACCTTCAAACTAAGACTTTATTACCAAGTTCATCTTTGTTTAGACTCATCAAATAAAGACAACCTGAAGAGAGGCAGAACGGGTAACCCTTCGTACTACGAACCGAAGCATTTGTCTGCTTGGTCACTAGTCCATCATGATTGTTTTCACGAGCGACTTTGTGTTTTTTATTGATATTCACAAGTACAAACAAAACTAAAGTTCAGATCAGACAATTATTCAGATGTCTTTGTTGACTGGGATGCTAAAGAAGTAAAGCAGCGTGGATTAGTAGCAAATGTGACAAAGAAACTTTAACTTGCACTAGACAATCCAGAATCTTACAGTAACAACTTAGAGGACTGACAATGCTGCAGAACTGAAGACATTGACTGGAACCAGAAAATTACAGTTGCTACCAATAAAGAGAAGCAATCTGTCTCTTACGTAATTTACAGTTTTACCTGTTGAGACGAACAAACATACAAAAGCAGAACTGATAGAAGTCTTCAAACAAAGTGGCCAGTGAATGGTGTCTCTGTCAGCTAAGTAACATAAGACTGATAAAAATAAGGGAAATGCATCCAGTTGACAAAATACTTGTTAGTTATACAGTGTTCAGTAGTATAAAATGTCTCATTTTTAACGCCAGTTTGTTCTTAGTGAGTTAACTGCGGAAGTTATGAAAGTAACCATAGCAAGAATTTGACCTTTTTGTAATCACAGTATATAGTTTTGGCATGCCTTTTGCAGGTAGCTCAAGATGGTCTGGACTCAGATTATCTAATTGTCATTTTAAGACATTCCTTGACTTTTTGAGGAAGTTTTTGGTACAGCAGGCTTTAACCAGAGGACTCTACCCTAATCTCGTTTAGATAAAAGGAGAGTTTTTCTTATGCGTAGTGGTCCACTTGTGGAAAGATCTCTCACGAAACGACCCAATTTCGGCTTGAACTCCGAACATGCAAAATTGTTTGTATAAAAGTTTTCGTATTTATTAAACGTTGAGTCCAGTGATATAAATGAATTAAAAATGATCCGTTTAAACAACCGTTTCCGTTCGAGGGCCGATAAAGCAATGAGTGAAGCGTTATTCTGTAGCTTTAGAGTTCCTGGCTTAACACAACGTGATTTGGCGCTTGTCTAGGCACGGTTATTTTCAGTATCCCGATCGTCGCGCAAGCTGAAAGATGAATACCTGATGATGTAATATTGACTGGATTGTTTTTTTTCGTGCGTGGATGATCTGTGGTGATTTACGGTACTAAAATGGTCCTGAATGCGACCATCTAGTTCATTGCAATCACATCAACTAGGTTCAACGACAGTGAAATGTCTACCCCCAAGAAGAAATTACACCACTGAAGAAGCCATCCTATGGTCATGGAAACTCCTTCTCGTCGGTGAAGTACGGCAGTCATTTTGAGTGGGATTTACCGGGTCGGCATCACTTCAAGAGCATGTTTACGGTCCACTGAACTTTCTGTTACATTTCACGGTTAATTGCACCTAGCAAGATTTATCAGTGCTCATTCATCGCAAACCTATGATAAACAATACCCGTGGGTATTAAGTGCTAACACACATAAGTGAAAACTGATACGTCTCGGTTACAATTACAAGCTGTTTTGGTGGGACTAGTTGAAGCAAAGGGTCCAGTAACCTGAGGTTCGCTAGTCCATCGGCATCACGAACAAGCAAGTTGTGTAGGGCTTATTCACTCAAATATAAAAACACTGTTACTTAGTAACTGGTCAGGGACAGTTAGCATGTTCCAGTCAAAGTGGAACAGATAGAAAAGCATATAACTCTAGAATAATTACACTCTCACTTGAGAGTAGACACTTTTCAGCATAGATCGACCAGCTAATCTCGACTTATTATCGGCGATTCTCCGAATGGTCAATTGGCATGCAAACCCACATGTTCTTCACGATCCACTTAAATCACAATCCCGAATCCCATACACAACCGAATGAAAACTGATAAGAGAGAATTCGCACAGAAACAGTCGGTGGTATTTTTATTCCTGCATATCAGTATGGTGCTCATCGACATGTGAAGCCTACTAAACTGACTATTTGTTACGTGGCTGTTGATAGATGTTGTTTCTGTTTCGCCTAATTTTATGCCTATGGGTTTGCCAATTTAAAATATCGGAGCGTCTATGGTACGACAGTCATGACAATCGCTTACATAAAGCGACCCCAAGTGAGAGTGCGATCAGGTGGGTGAGTAAGTTAAGGTAAACAGTCAATACGGTGATTTGTGCTCACATGGCTATCGAATCTAGTGAACGAGTGGGAGTGATATTTATAGTTGGATAAGAAATAGCAATTAGTTGAATGACCAACATACAGCAAAAGTTACACAAGTGATATTTGCCGAGAGGCAAGCAACAATGACAACAAATTTAGTTATTCCCTCCAGATGACAGGATTATTGGCCAGTGCACGTGAATAACATAGCAACAGATATGATCATACACAGTGTCCCTTACGTGTATATCTAATTCATGGGGATAAGCTTTTCATATTACTCAGTTTTCTTTTATTGAATGTACACGAGGGGTTCCTTTCCAGTGCGCCTTACCGAATCAACAATTAAAATCAGGATCCGTTTTACGAAAGCAGTAACGAGAGCAACATGACCAAAGTTCGAATCCACAAACTACATAAATTATGGACTATTTATTCAAAAACTGATGATGTTGACAGTTCTACGGTGCTCGAATTGTTCAACGGCATATAAAAAGTGCGTGTACTGTAGACTGTCTGGACTTCTATTCCTCATACCAAAGTGAAAATGTAAGTCCGAAAATTTAGCATAGTTGATTGTTAAAGCAGCAGGCCATGACTATATCTCCAATTAGCGCGCTCTTTTGCATTCGTAGCAGACTTGTTTTTCCCCACGTCTACATGCTTCATAGTGGGAACGACATCCGGATGGATTAGACAGTTGGGTACATCCGCGGTTCGGTGAGGACTTTCTATGTGCACATGACCAACTGTGTCAACGGATTGTCCGCATTTATCAACATGTTCACAAACACCCACCCAAACGTTATCTGAGACGCCAGATTTCAACCAGTGATGATAATCCGTTTTACTTCGGTCTGCACTAGACTTGGATGCATTCATTTCAGTCGAACTTTCACAATGGTTCCATAGCGAACGTAAAAGAGTGTTGAAACTATTTTGTATTCGTCAACAAAACGTTACTTTGTATTGTTTGGATTTGGGTAAGATGCGGACAACGACTAGTTTGTGCAGATGGTCAGTCTGTACACGCAGTTCTTGGCCATCACAATTAGAGAGCAGCTGTAAATTGTTTACACGCTGAGACGGTTGAATCGTGTCCAAATCTTACTGAGCAGTAGACAATGGTAGCCACAGACTATTCGCTCATTATTAAACTAGTAGAGTCGAGAGACAAGAAGTTAAACCATCGCTTAGGTTTAGCTGTTAAATAAGCAGAGATGGAATAGGTCAAACATTCATGCATTCCCTCTAATTCACTGTAATCCTATAGGACGAAAAAGGTCAAAATTATGATTTCGAATTCATAAGGGGAACTGTGACTAATATAGAAGGACTGGATAAAGACATGCAATTGCAAGAATATTTGCTCGACTGAATTATACAGGCACAGACAGACAGCTGAAACCCTCCACCCCCAAAAAGGTACAAATTCCAGACAAAAAGAGAACGACATAACAAGGGATGAAACAGCAGAAATTAGCAGCCGACCTTGGAAGACGTATCACGCAGATCCACTGACGCAGTACCTTCAGTGCGAGGTGACCAGATGGTTGAATATTCGTTTTCTCAGATCTCCTTCTATACTTCTCATGCGGTCAGAACTGAGTTCTTTGAACCTTCACTTATGATTAAGCTGAAATGGATCTTAGAAATTTTTAAGGGTTGTAAATCGGGACGATCCGGGTTGCGAACCTTGATGGCAACAGAGGAAACAAAAAAGTGATAAAATACACGTAGAACTGCCTAAAGATATGAGATATTGGATGTGCCCACTCAAAAGAAGACTAGTGGAAGCAATATGTGGATCTTTTGGATTACGATAGTAAATCAATCTACCCTTGGACCAACGCCACACAAACGATCGGGTACTGCAAGCACACGGTGATGATGTTCGAACAATGAAGCTACAAGTTTCACATGCACAAGATGTATTGCATTTTCAGTTGAAATTTGTAAGAAAGTAAGGTGAAATTAGGCCATGGTGAACTGTATACAGAATCATTTTATTTCCACTGATGATTCGAAATTTACTTTGCTACATCACAGATTTACACAACCTATGCATCCCGTTAGTGAGGTTTGCAAAGATTCTATGTATGCCCTGGAAGCACTGAGGAAAATGACAGAAGTGAACCGACAATACCAGCATGAAGAGTAACCGCAAAGCGGTACTGAATTTCCGTTCGTTGTCGTAAACGGTCGAAACAAATAACGGACTTCAACTAGACGGCAAAACGGGGTCACATTGTGTGAGAACAGTCGGACAGCTTAAGGCAGAATAAGGACATTACTTGTACTAATAAACCAAATGAAAACAACTGGAATTACATTGATCACCTTCTAGAATACTGACAACCGTTGCCTAACTTCGATAGCTTCAAAGGAAGCTTTAAAACAGTTTAGAAGATTAGTCACAGCAGGTGTAGCAAGGACGTGTAATCGTGAGTGTGACACACTGCACTGGTGAGGTAACTGAAGAACAAAGCGGTAGCACATAACGATGAACTCAAATAAAGTTTTTCCAACTAAATCCGGCAGGTAATTATATATGGAACCTTTCTGAGGAGGTTGCCCGTGTGTGGAAATAGAGGAGGTGAAACACAGTATATTCGGATGCTCAATTGGTAAATTTAGTATCAAGACCCATTTGCAACAACCAACGCTATCTAAAAAGCGTCAGTTTTCACAGTCCAGTAGCTACCGTACTGTTGGAGGATTTTCTGTGTTTAAAATTTACGTGCATCCTCTAGATTAAACCTGATGTCAGATTGGTCTATTTCATCACAGCTCCCAATAATCATGACAACGATAGCTTGTTCAGATAACTGATCAATCTAAGTGATTGGTGTCGGATAATAATTATAAAGTGGAACTATCAAGCAAGAATCGCGTTCAAATTTGAATGTTAATGTCAGAGAATTAGAAGTTTATGTCTGTCTGCTTAGAATCGGTATAGTGGCAGCACAACGGTTTCTATTTCCTTTCCAGAATTGTATACATGAAAATTTCAGTATGTTCTTTCCGGACGGTCACAAACCTGAACAAACAGTACCACACCTGGTGCCGCCCCTCGTCCCATCATCACATACAGAAATACATCAGTGGTTCACGCTGATGCTTAAATGCCACACAACCTAAATGGGAAGAAAGAAAAGAAAAGAAGCGGACATGACTACTAAACGTAGCTACGTCTATATTCAAACATACAACATCGAGATGCCTACACCTTGCAGACAAACAGCCGAGCTGTAGGTGAAAGTGAGGAATCCTCAGCAAGACAGCTTCCTTGCGGCTTTCATTGCCCCCCGTCATTAAGTTCACTCACTTCACAGACTACTCGGATAAATAATGACAACATTCACGCCACTCAGCTCGATTAGCTGCCGTCTCACCTACCGTCTCAAACCACTGACTCTGTGAGTCGCGAGGTCTCTAAACCCAAGCTACACTGACCAACCCCTTCGTGAATGATTTTATTTGTCTACGCCAGGTAATTATCTGTCCACCTTACATCTTACGCCAGTCGGCCGTAGCTTCAGCAAAAAGTGCTTGGTATGGCAGACGACTAGCTCGTTCTCTTAGTACATGACCTAACAATCTAAGTCTGTGCATATGTAGTGGCTGAACAAAAGAACTCGTTTGACAATCAGTGCCAAACACCCGCTTCCTAACCTCCTCGTTACTCACTCGTTGGTGCCACCCGATACGAGCTACTGACCGCAGACACCGGTGGTCAAATACCTGAAGACGGTTCAGATCTTCTACCCTGAGTGGCCAGGTTTCACTGACGTACAGTAATGCACCCCAAACTGGCGCCTTATATACAAGACACTTAAGACGCAGAGAAATACCTCTCTGTCGCCAGAGGTGTCTCAGATTAGTGAACACCGCTCTAGCCTTGGAAATACGCGCCTCTACTTCGTCCTCTACACCTCCACCGTCGCCGCTGATGCAGCTTCCCAAGTATACAAACCGGTCAGCAACCTCCATGGCTTCGTTATCTAACGCTAAATATACGTAACCACAACAATCTTGCAGAAGCATTTTGCTTTTTGAGGCTGCATAGCGCATTCCGAAGTACTTAGCAGTACGTAAAATAACGCCTAACATTGTTTGTGCTGCTTGAGATTTTTCAAACAACAACACCTTGTCGTCACCATAATCAAGATCAGTCAGTCTTTCACCAGGTAGGAGGTCCAAACCGGCATCTTGTGAGTGCCGCGGATAGTCCTGTATTATTTCGTCCATCACAAAATTAAACGAAAATGGTGGCAGTGGATAACCCTGAAGTCCGCTGTTCCTGGTACTGATAATGTCAGACAGCTCACCGTAAATCCTAACTTGAGCTGAAGTATGGAAATAAAGTGCAGATAGTATGTTCACATACTAAGTCAGTACACTCTTGCGTTTAAGTGACTCTAAAAGTGTAGATCGATCCACCGAATAGAACGCAACTTTACAATCGAGGAATACCGCGAATGTCGGCCAGTAGTACACATGACGCTGCTCCCAAATTTGATGAAGGGTAAAAAGGTGATCTATACAACCCTGCCCAGGATGAAACCCTGCCTGTTCTTCTCTAATGTTTACCTCCCGAACTGCAGTGAGTCGACGAATTATAGTGGATGCCAGAACTCTTGAAATGACTGGGATCGAACTAACCCCTCTATGATATTCGGCAGAGCCCCTGACTCCTTTCTTAAATATGGGAACTACTATCAAGTGACCTCAGCACGGAGGGATGGTCTCGGTCGTCTACACAAGTTGAAACAACTGAGTCAAAACCACTACTAACGCCTCCCCACCTTTTTTGAAGAGTGGCGGCATGAGATCATCTAGGCCAGTAGCCTTATTACGTTTGGGAACCGGAATGCAGTTGTACACCTCAGTCTCAGTTGGTGGTTCCAAATCTAGCGACCAAAGTGCGACACTACGAGTTTGTGGTGGCAACACGGTAGAAGCGATGGACCAGCTAAATTGACTCTCAAAGTGTTCCGCTCGCCTTTCTAACCTTCTGAACTTATTCCATGTGTGTCGTCTCTCTCGCTGATAGTTTCACTGACGGATGGTTGCCTGGGATCAGGAGTACGGATAGGCCGTTTAAAATGTTCCCTGAAGCGAAAGCAGTTTCCAGTTCCTTAAATTTCTCCATTAAACAGGCCTCACGATTAGCCTTTAGACTACGTTTCAGCTTCCGACAGATATCTCTACTAGACTTGTTATATGAACTGTCACAGGGAAAGTTCTGTCTGGCTTCTAACAACTCCAGAGATTTCTCCGAGATCCAATGTTTGATCAACTCATGTACCCCTGTGCCGCATGCTACAGCACCTGCTTCATAACTGGCCTGTGAATTGTGAGCCAAGCAGTTATTTGGGTCTTCGGAGTGAGAACTAATAAGGCAGGTTTCAAAGCTGGTATGGTACTTATGTTTTACTGACGGTAAAGCCAGCTTCTTAACAGCCAGTCGTTGCTGTTGGTGGGGCCACTGTCCGGAAAAAGTAAGAACAAGACAACAACGTATGATCTGAATCCAAGTATGTGCTCCAATATGAATGACAATCCTGAATCGAACAATGTTATCCACAACTAACAGCTATGTGGTCTATCTGATACCAGGCCTGATTAGAAGGGGGGCGTCAAGTATAACAATGACGCGCACGATGCCTAAAACTAATGCTGGCTAAAAATAGTTTATGTTCAACGCACAGTTGCAACAATCGCCACGTGACACTACCCCAAACCTGTCACCCAAACGATACTCGGCCTCATCAAGGCGCCCGACCTGGGTGTTAATATCTCCGACCAGAACGATAATATTAGAACCATGTGTGGACCGAAGGAAAGCGGGTAGATCTGAATAAAAGGCGTCCTTGACGTCAGCGTCACTAAAGTCAGTTGGAGCATAAGCAGACATAATTAAAAGATTCCTAAAGGTTTTGCGTCTAGAGCTGGCCTTAACAGAACCTGCCAAGCAGACAGCCAAAAGTCTACTGCCAAAAGGAATCCAACCTACCAGTGCAGCTGAAGCCATCGCGCTGAGGACTATACCCACTCCAGCTTGACCGGTAGCGGCAGCCGTGCAGTTGTAACGTGCAGTCGAAACCAGCAAGCGCGCAAAAGTTGAATTCGAATTGTTTAACAGGTCGTGCTGCTGTGTTATTGACGCAGTTTTAGTTTACGTTTGTGTAAGTCGTGTGCATGGCTTACTGGGTCTTTGGTTCATACTTTTTTATATTGTTCCCTTTTAAAAGACTGTCGCTGGAACCCCCTACTTTGGAAGAACGCCGTCCCCCGGTGTCTCCACGTTGCCCTAAAGTTGGTTCGTAGGTTTAACGGACAGTCAGAGTGTAACCAGCCGGCTTGCATGTTACACAGTCGCCCGAAGTGTAAAACCAGTATCGGGTAGATAGTTAATCAGTCTCTATGTTGACTACTGTCTGGAATCTAGTCTCTGAAACAAAACAGACATCGGCATGCAACGAGTTTAAAGTTCATGCAAGAGAGGCCTGTTGGCCTATCTGTTTTAGAGTGCGAACACTGAAAGCATCTATATTAATTCCCTTTCTAGGTCTAAGTAAGGGACGAAGGAGTCCTGAAGCTGAATGATATGAGATGGAACTTACCGACACAGTGCTACTATGATTAGCTATATCCATTGTATGGCTTGCATAGTGATCACTAGAAATGGGGGTCAGGAGGGGCCTGAGAACTAAATTTGACAGAACGACGGGAAGGGTCAGCAGCAGCATGTTTTCGCTTATCCACCCTGCTTTATGCAGCAGATAGGGCGACCCGGCTTATACTGCGAGACGACCGATGTAGTATGGAGTTAACAGTGTTGTGGGTATTCACGGTTGTATGTGGGCTGAGATACTGCTAGCAAACCCATACTTAGAAAAGAGAATTATTATGGTTCTCAACCAAAGCCTTTGGCTCAAAAACCTGTACCGTAAGGCAGCGAGTGAATAGCAGTTTACCAGAAATGGTACTGTTTCCGACAAAATATACCAACGTTCTTCTAACCTCCAACCTGCGGGACCAGGAGATTGTGGTTTGTCAGACCTCTACCTATAGGCTTGCCCGCATGAGTGACTCTGTCGGTGTGGTCGCCATACTGTCCAGTTTAACCCAATAAATCATCGAGATGCGCAAGCCGTCACATCGCATTAAGGTCCAGTCTCGCTCATCCCAGCACTGGAGAAAGCTATCAAAATGACAAAATGGAAAAGCTGACAATCCTGGGGTTATGGGCGCGTCATTGACTGAATACGCTCCCAACGCTTTGAGTGATCACGACATTCCCAGTGAGCAGTTGACATCTGCTCAGTCCACTCAACGGAACGCTCAGGGACTTTGAATTTCCTGACCATTTCGTGTTTTCTTGTGACTGCTGGTAGTCTCCGGGACTAGTGTCGTGTGAGGTAGACGCACGGTTGGCACGTGGTGCCATAACCCAACCATTATAAGCTGTTCATTTCTGTTGGTTGACGAATGGTTCGCACATCACAATTCTCTACAAATACGCGTTGAGTATGCGTTGAGTATGATACAGGATAAGTGACGGAGACAACGGTAATCAACTACTGCTGTTCCATTCAGAACACTGTTCCAAACGGACAACGTTTCCCAGCCACAGAGCAAAATGGATCGCGCCCAGATAGGACACACTCTTCAGTTCAACAACCGCAAGCGATCTACATTCTCAGGTGAACTACTTGCAGGGAACAACATGAGTAGAGAAGTGCTTTCAAGTAACAATTTGAACGTATGAAGTGCGGTCCAAGTACATCAGTCCGACAATTAGTCTTGTTCAATAAGATTGTCCCGGAGAGGTTGAGCAAAACGATACTGTCCACTTCAGTCAGCTAAGGGAAGAGAAGAAACTCTAAATGGGAACCAGTGGATGTCCCAAGTGCACATTCTGCAATGTCATTAGTGGCCAGTTTGGACAGGATGAGAGTGACCAGTCACCTCCAGAGAATATCACTCCAGGATTCTTCTGATACCCTCAAATTGTGGTCAAGCTTGTGTTCTGTATTCATAAGGAGGGCAGTGCTGACTAGGATTTCAATCCTATTAGGCATAACCTCATCAAACTAGATAGAAAGATCAGAAGAAAAACAACCATACCCACGGCATTGTATATGGCATAACTGACTGCATAAGTGTGCTTAGAAAGTGAGACACGAACCTACTATCAATGACAAGGACTAGTTTTATGAATACAACACCGTCGTTTTCTGAATGGGAAGGTTAGAAAATATACCGACAAATAAGGGGTACTCCGATTGCCATTGTGTAATTCAGTAACGTCAAAAAATCCTCGAAATACGCTCAATGAGTTATGTAAGACAGTTGAAAATGATGCAGTTCAAACTTCCGACTACATAAGCCGAAAGTAAAGATCATCTTCACAGAACTACTGGTGTTCAGTGTCCGAGTGGAGAAAGTGAAACTATACACGACTGTGCTAATGATGACTGGCATAATACTCATATGGAATCGCATAGTTGAAATGGAGAAAACAATTAGTGTTGACCCGAATAAAAAAGAGTAGAGTAAAGCAGACATGAGGTAATTCGAAAAAACACGGGAAAAGACAAAGGTTACCAAGCAACCAATATAATTAAGAGTAAAGAAGGTGAGTTCCAAATGAATTTTTTGGCTATTCACATAATAGTGATGGCTGGTTTAACTGTAAGGTATGTACATATTGGAAAACCATCGACTAAGCGCCCAGCGCGAATACACTGAAAGCTGACTGCAACTCCCATTCATATTCTATGCCCAATCAACTCATTTCATTTTGATAAAGCCACACCACGCTCAACGTCTTGAAACAAAAGTGCGTGTGACCATTACCTGTAAATAATCTTCCACACTCACGTCTTTCAGGTCATCCCATAATTATATATGAATTAACAGACGATAGGCAGTAAACGCCATCTGATTGAAATCTGGGACGTGAAGTGCCCGATATTTTCGGAAGTAGTGAAACGACCTCATGAAATGTCCGATAGACGGGTTGCGGGTGTACGTAAATGATAAATCCTAAAAAAACTAACTTCTGCAGGGCAAACGTGAATATAACGCCATGTTAGATACACTGTTCATTACGTGATTCGATGTGGTCAAAACGGTTGCCTCATGAAAGCGTGGCCGGAGTTCTAGTCCCGGCAGTGTAAAAGATATGCACTACTGACGAGCTCTAACGAGGGCGAAGCTCGAGTCTAGTCTTCCTTTTCGAAAGGGACCTACTGCAAAGTCTATGGAAATGCGGTAGCTGTGATCAATTGTGCGTGATTTTCAATATATATGAAAACCAAATCCCCTGTCACTCGTCAGGGATAGGGGGAACTCACTGTTTTAGTGTTCAAATGTACGCATAGTTAGCCGAAATTATTTTTTCACACAATCCGATATCCCATATGAAATCGGAAAAAGCTGTTAGGCGGGTTTACTCAATTTGGCGACCACGATGTGACTAGAAAATGGCGATCGTGAAAATACCCTCTGTAGTTAACAGCAGTCAACGGAGACAAACAAACAACCTGAGCGCTACTGGCAAGCAATCAACGTCTAACGTTCAGATGTGAAGCCATGGATAGTGGAGGACATGCTTGATTAAACACAAAGATGGGGCATAGTTATATGCAACTTATGAAACACTGATTTGAACGAAATTCAAAGTGAGCTAGCGGATAGGAGCACCTGTCTAAGTAAGTTGTGATTAAACGCGAGCACTCTTTCATTTGGTTTTGATTGCCTACTCACCTGCAATCAAAAGTGAACAAACGACCACATCCCAATCATGAAATATACTCAAGCGTACTAACGAGCACAATCACTCTCGGCGTGCTTCCCGTGGGATACAGGTTTACCAACTGTTTACGGGCAAAATAGAAATATATATACACTACTGAGAACTTGTGAGTACACGTAAACGTTTGACGCATATTTGCTCTTCATGAAATGTCGCACAGCGAACAAGCTTGCCTTCAGTGTTTCATCAGCAGGCTAGGTACCACATATTTATGTTTTTTTGGATATGGCAAACGGTATATCGGTAGGGGTTGAGGATAGCAGGCATTACTCTCGGCTTGATCCAACTCACAGGGCTCATTAACATCAATCACGTGGATTGCATGCTTACGTAGTAGATCTATTCAAGGCATGGAAGCACGGCCACGTGAGGTTCAACATTTTCATCAGATGTTTTCGTGCGCACAATGGGTGTGAGCAGAAGGTAATAGCTTTTGCAACCGCCAGTAACCGACCTCTGATTTGCTTCAACCGCCTCTTACAGACTCCACAGATCGGCTTAAATGAATCGGCCGGGTTAACATTTTGGTCGCACGTCGGAAAACTAAGTTGGTGGGAAGGCGTGATCTCACAATAACGTAACCACAATCAATAGATTCTTTGAGCACTATTACTTGACACTATATACCAAACTGTATGCTGAAGACCCTCTAACGATCCCCATTAAATTGTGTAACCATGTAGAAAGTTCATGCCAGCCACAAGAAGTCTGAGATTACTACTGTTTACCACCTCTAGCCTATTCTTTCTTAAAAATCCCTTAATCGAATCCAGTGGTGCCACGAACTAGCCCGTGATCTAATCCGACACATTTACTACTTCATGGATCGGTAAAACTAAACCAAGCCCCAGGTCATATAAGTTTAAGACGGAGAAAAAGATATCATCAAAGTTTATACCAACATGCAAATTTAAATACTAGCGAAATCACGGAAAATGAACACAGAAAAGCATGAAAAATGATGCGATCAAATCATAACTGGCGGGCAAATTGGCTACTGAACATAAATCGTATGGTCAGAATCTGCATCATCTGTTGCATCAGTTGAGTTTTGAAGTGCCAAATTAGCGATCAACGTGGCAGAGGATAGCAAAGAAGCCTGCTCACTGATAAGATCCAGAGAAAGTTGCTCTCGCACGGAGTTATCTGACCGGTTCTGAATTTGTGGGGACAGCCGGATGGAGTTAGATGTGGTCTTTTCAAAATGTGAGCTATACACAGTAGAATCAGTGGTGCTAGACGATACTCTGTTTGTAGATGAAGCAGGAGTGTGAAGGCTCTGTTTTGAGCAATTTGAGGTAGGAACTGGAACAGCACCTTGGAGTGGCGTAATCGAACCAGACGAAGGAATAAACCAATTTGCTGGTGTGTCACCGGACGGTTGATCTAACTGCGGAGCTGGTTCATCAGATGGAGTGAGATCCAGATCACTCGGTGTTTTATTCATAGTCAACGTGCTATCCGAAGCCTCCGTGAACAATTCGCCTTCCACGATATCATCGACTAGGTTGGATGTTTCACGGTCAATTTCGACAACGATATCATCTAATAGCTGATCGACCAATTCGTCCGCAAATTTTGCACATACATCGACAATACGAAGATCCTTACACTCGTCAGTGCTAAGAATGTTAAGTTGTTTACGACTAGCTTCCAAGTGGTCCCGACGACGTGAGGCTTCCACGAGCAGCTCTCGATGAAGATTTGTGGGCAACCGAAGTAGAAGTGGATTGTCGACGACAGGAGGATTAGTTTCACCTTCACGATGCCCGGAACCCGTATGTGCATGGGATTTAAACGGCGGAGCACTCTGTGAAACAAAGAATCAAACACCCATAATTGTCATTTCATTTATTTAACAACGAAATACATTAAGTGTGGTTAACATAACCGAAATTTATCTTGCTCACATAAGAGACAATATGTTGAACAAAAATTTGGACCGTGATTTACGACCGCCGATTGACTGAACAATGCTATATTCCCATTGGTCAATGCTAATCGGCATGGCTGAGTTGCATACGTGTGGCTCAGAACAGCAAACATTCCAATCAGATCAATTATTCGTTCCAATCAATCAAAGAAATGGAGATTCAGCTTACGAACCCAAGCAACGTTACAAAATGCATACTGATAATGCATAATTTCGTAGCAAGTACGATGGATGTTGCAACGATTGTGCCATCGTGATTAATCACTCAGGTATAGTACAAAACAAGGAAACACATAGTGATCATGTCTAGAAACAGCCAAACAGGGATGCATAAGGCCTTAAAAGGCTTGAACCGTATACACAATCATTAAGTTGTCTATATAAATGACGTCATGTCATTCAATTCGCGAACCTCCAAACGATATTCGACAACGACAACCCTACGAGAAGAGCTGACCGATGGACTCATGAGTAGTAATCAGTATGAAGAAAAAAAACTGAGCAGTTATCAGTCAAACAAAGGAATGGAAAGAATCGGTTGTTTGATACTACACAAAAATTCACATTGGCTTTTGTTCTGTCAAAGCAATCTGTGGTTCTAAATATCGCACTCGTGTACAACGATTGGTTAGTCGCTGTTTATACTTACACAGTGAGACTCGACGACGAACCGTAACAGGGGTATCATGGATCGAGCTGTTGTCGATTCTTATGGCAGTCTATCAAATAAAAGCTTGAGAAACAGATAAGTGAATAGACAAGGCCATCACAATATTTGTCTTTTGTCGGTCAGTAGGCTCTTAACAGCAGAGTCGCCGGACCGTATTGTGATTGACAAGAACAGGATAACAACACAACTCTTTGTTCAAACCTTGCGGGCCGGTTTTGAAAGTAAACGCTAATGCGACACGAGGATATTCAGCCTACGACAAATGCATTTGAGAGACCAGTAGGTACAAAAAGGATTTTAAGAGAGCGGAAAACGATGCTTAGCCAGGGGATTAGCAAAAAACAACAACGGGAGAATAGCACACTTATATTCGAAAAGAACGTAAAACCAGTTTACAACATTAAGGAACGATAAACAGCTGTCAGCGTTATCATTCGACACTAGTTAATCAAGTAGGTTCGAACGTTAAATGTCTCAAGGGCAACCAGCACCACGTTTGAAATTAATTTTACTCGCGCCTCTATCTAAATACAGCAGAGGAGCGTGCGCATGTATGCAGGATTGCTATTGTGGCAGTAACTGTTCAGAATTCCGTCCTAGCCACAGAACCCTCTGGTTAGCTTCATGGTTGTTATGAATGAATGAAGGAACGAGCCACAATAATTTGTAACCCCAATAGAGAAGGACTGAAAAAACGGTTTGGCAAAGGTTTATTGGTTCATTAGAACGAAGTATTGTGTGTGAGCTATTGCACCAGGACAGCTCATAATCAGTCCATTTTTATGACCGCTGATTACAGAAACTTTTTACTTCTCCAGCAATGGAAACCTTCTTCTGCTGAGGCTGACCACGAAGTATACATTCGGTTTGTTACACATTATTGATGAGTAGTAGGGGATTCTGGTTTTTCACATAGACTGAACATCACCTACAATTGATCACAGCTGCCGCATTCCCATAGACTTTGCAGTCGGTCCCTTTCAAAATAAAGCGCTAAACTCTGTTTTCGCTCCTGTTCGAGCTTGTCAGTAGTGTATATCCCTTTCCACGACCGGGACTAGAACTCCGGTCACGCTTTCATGAGGCAACCGTGTCGACCACTGCGCCATTGAAAAACCAAAATCCTCTACTACCCCTCAATAATCAAAATATTGTTCAACAAGTTAATGATTTCTGTTATTTCAACTTGGAGAGAAGTCCTAGGCAAGGGGTCATCGATTGGAGTTAGCAAGACAGTTAGTGTCTCCTCTTGAGGCGACCGGGCAATCAGAGTAATATTCACAAGCTGATGTGATTGGGCGCTTACATATGACGATTTGGTCGTGCCTAATGTGAGATCATTGCTATTCACTGTTGCAGTTATTCTGTATTGCAATAAAATATTATAGTATAGACGCTAATATGCCTTCGTTCTCTATCATATTCACCAATATTCTATGTCAAGCCAAGACAACATTTTGAACAGGCGGAATGGCTTGTTGCATATAGTCACACACTGACCACACAATCACGGTCAATAGTGGTACGATGAGAATAAATGTCATTTGTATTACTAATGATTAGTTTGGCGGATTTATAATTTTAAATGACTCAATTGTGAAAAGTCAGGGCATCGGCTGGATTTGAACCAGAACATAATTGTATTCGCTTAAATGGATAAACATGATTTTAGAAGTGTAGGTTTCTGGAACGTCACTACGCGACATAACCGCCAAACCAAACGAATGTCGCCACCTTAAGAAGAATTTTTAGAAACAGCCGTATCTATAAGCTGATGCATTCGACTGCATTCTCCTTGAAAAATTGACAGAGATGGAAGCTTTGTTCGACAGGCTGCTTCGATGTAAGAGCTAGTTACTAATAAAAAACGGCACAAATAGTGCACACTTTGATTAATGACTGATTTACGTCAGGTATGCAACCAACGGTAAGCTGCGGTCAGATAGATGAAAGATATTGGACTAAAGACCACAGCGAGTAAGTGAACACAACTCAACAGCCCTTATCAGTACGGATTGTTACGATCACGGTATCGGACAGAGGTCAACCAACAGGGAAACAGAGCGTTACCATTCTTCAGGGGACAATACTGACATATGTACTACTGGGTTGTACTGACATAAACAACCTACTGTCACTCGTGTACGAGTTCAGTACACCCCAATAAAAACGGACGCTGAGCACCGTGCAATGAACTCCGATTCAACCTAAATTCAATTCAATTCAAACTATATGCATTGCTTAGTTGGTTTAATGAAGTCCGTGACTTGAACCTAACTGAGAGGTTCCTGATTACGGGGTTATCGATTGGAGATTACAAGACAGTTATTGCATTTGCAATCGAGACAATCGGGTAATCTGAACACTAGTCACATAAGGCTACGGTTAAGCGCACAGATATGAATTATCAGTCATGCTTAGTGTGAGATTACTGGCGTTGTAGTTACCACGCTAGTCTCACAAGCATGACGGTTAGAATGCAGATTTCGGCTGGGACAAGTGTGAGCTGATGAGCTGTAATAAGAGCGAAACTCGAATCTGGTGCTTTTTTACGAAGTGGACTGGCCAAAACGTATACCTGAATGCGAGAACTGTGATCGAACGTGGGTGGTGTTCAATTTGAAATAACCTAGATCCTCGAAATTCAATCCCAAATCAGACTTCTTTTTATAGGTGAATGATATCAGACGAAAATCACCCAGACTGCAACATTTAGACTAGTGAACCGATGTGTTGGCGATGGCAACCATTCGGTGTGCAAACATATCTAAATGCAACACCCTGTGTTCGTAAAGTTGTAATGTTAGCCCGTCTCTGTATTCAGGTAGCTTAGCAACCCGACTTGCCTGAATATAAATAGTTCGAATTGTCACACAGTGTGCTTGTTGTTGTATCACACAGCCTACCATATAGCACCGGAGGTGAACATTTAGCCTCTAATGCAGGGAGTCGTTCTTTCTGTTTCAACTGGCTTATAAAACGGGCAGCAGCTGTAAACGATTTTACACCGGTCAGAATTTAACAGATCTGTGTAGACTACTCACATTTAACATATAATAGGATAGCTTGGATCTTAAAACCAGTCTTGCGTCAAAGATAGCTTACAAGTAATATAGCAATGGGTATGTGAAATTTATTTATGAAGAGGAATAGTTCCACTTCATAAATTCAGATAGCACAGATACACTTTAAGCATGGATGTCTGAAATTAATCATAGCGCTCTTCGGGTACGGTGTGATAAAACAACATGATGAACAGTTCAAGAAGTGGGAAAACGGTGTAAAAAAAAAGAAGCTGGTATCAAGTTTGCTATCTGTTGATGACCATATTCGGCTTTCCGGTTAAGATCTAGAAGATGTTGAGTAACGTTGACTAGACGCAGTGGGAGATGAGACTGTAAGATGAAGTCAGTGACGGAAATGCAATTACACCGCTTGTTGTTGTGATCCACTTTATTTATCATTATGCACGGTTATTTGTAGATATCATAAAAACAGGTGATAGTCAAAAGATGGAACTCGCATGCAACACAAAACTGAAAATAAGTTTATTGTTCCCGCTCTTGATATGGCTGTGTGTGTAATTATACGTCTACCTGTTTCCTCCATTAGTAACTTTGGTTGTTTGATGATCATGAATCAACAGTCAAATTTATATAAACACTGCAAAAAAACGGAGACCATACAATATTTTACACATAGCATTGCTACTGTATGCCACACAATGTCCACCTTTTACGGCTAACTGACCGAGATCAGTATAAGCCAAATTAGTAGGAAGTATCCCTACATTCGTCTTTGTTGTAGTGATAATGAGAGGGAATCGTAAAAATGACTCAACCAAAACCACAGGACTGTCCTAAGGATGTAGATTGTTTTCATCCGTCAAACGCGTATGTGTACGACTCATGTGTTAGAAATGTGATGAGACTGTCATTGTGTAATATAAGCACATGCCATTCGAGAAGTCTACAATGGGCGGAATGCGAGCACTGTATTGATGGAATGGTACGCCAGAAATGAAAAAATAGTCACCTTGGAATCATTCGGAAACAGTCAGTCAAAAGCGGATGGTTTCTAATTTCACTTTGCTGCAACAACTAACACTTATCAGACTCAGGAAGAAAACCATTTTAATTTCGACGGAAGTATGGTATCACTGAGACCGATTTAAGATTTCATCCGCCTCTTTGGAGACTGACATGCGAATGTAAGTGCTATCTAAACGAGACAAGCGCAGACTTCACTGGTTGACCTCGAACACAAGAAAACCTCACAAGAATCATACAATAGATATTAAGACAATATCTCTGGATGGATGATCGACAGATAAAAAGATTCACTATACTCAACCATAAACACACTCAGCGTCATTTAAACTGGACAGAGAACAAGGCACTACACACAACACAGTGGCGATGTGAACGTTAGCAACCATAGGCAGTTTAATCAGGCTATCCTTAATACGCGAAGGAGGTATTCGTATGGTCTTCAAAATTTCAAGTTTTACGGGTGGTAAGACAACTAGCCACATACTACCACATGTGATTTGGGGGTAAACTTCGAAAGAGGAATGATCAAATTAACCGTTCCGTCTGATGTGTGAGATGCTAACTCTTGTGTGACATACTGGATAGGTGGTTGACATTACTTACCACGATACAATTGAAGAGTAGAAACGAAACTTTTCACCAAAGCGCTGTCCCACTACGCGCATCCCACGTCACAAAAATTTGTCTGGCTGAATTGTCTGTAGTCCCGAATAAAATCCATAGGAAAATCTGTGGCCTAGTTGCTCGGCAGGTATATAAAAATGTTATAATGTACGGTTCCGTGGTAAAGTTAAGAGGCGTTAAAATATGATAACAGATTATCCTGAGTCTAACCTACCTTGATCCCTTTGTGAGGAACATACAGAGACTATGCGCTGAAAGATCTAAGCGGAAAGGAAGAAGTGCGTTTGTAGTACCCAGAACTAGAGATTTCGAACAGTTCTATGAATCGTACCTGAAATGAAACCTCCTTCGTAAGCAATAAGAACATTTCTGACTGGTTACAACAAGCAGTTGTTAGTCGTGGGACCAGAACACGGATTGGTAGATTTACATCGATATTAAAGAAACCAGATTCTGTTATTGGCTGATATCAGTGGTGCATGTAACGTCACAAACTGTAATCTGATTGGTTCGATACAGAACAAAGAACCTGATGAATAACGAAAGGTATAACATGGAAATTATTTATCCAGTCCTGATACTGTACCACCAAAGCGACTTCGGACTGGACCCCTACCGGACTAACTATTGTGTTGGAATCTAGATAAGCAGTGAATCAAACAGATTCTCACTAAATCATCCTGTTAACTTATTCTGGTTTTACCGCGGTCACTTTTACTATTTCCCTAATTAACTCATCATTGAAAGTGTGGTAGATAACGTTAGATTATTATGATCTGTAACTAAGCATGAAAGTTAAGCGAAGTTCCTTGGCAAATTGATCTGTAAAATATCAAATGATCTGACCGTTTTGATGTAGAGTGAACAACATTTTAAAATAGACGATGGAAAAGTCTACGATTAGATGAATGACACATTTAATTGACCTATTGTCCTAGCAAATTTTGACCAGCATTCCTAACCAACCGAAATCACCGTTTGTTCGTGATCACGTATTGAGCACAACTCGGTAAACGAAAAAGGAGAGAATGTCAAATTTTGTGTCTCAAGGACTGGCAAACAAAGTTTAGATCAATTTCTAAATAACAACAACAACAACAAAAATCGGCAGATAAGAATTAACGGTGTGCCAGTGAATACCCGTGTCCACAAAAGGAGTTATATTTTTTTAAAAATATAACTGGGTGAAAGTGTTGCTTATAGGAATGAATGAGAACAGAGAACCGTAGATCGAAGAATGAACTTAAACTGGGTTCAGCCATTTTTTTTAGCTGTAAGCCCTATGTAGGAGTTTCAGTGATTTATTACAACGAAGTAAATTAGTAGAAAACCGGATTTTAAGTGGTATGTACCGTAAAAAGCGAAGCCAAACAGGTAGAATGACAAACAAAACTATGAAGTACAAATGGCCGAGGTTACAATCCATGGCACATGGCCAGGGCAACAAGCACCGACAGTGCCGCTGTAATTTATATCATCTTAACCAGCTCGAAATTGTGTTACATGTCTCAGAATAGATGAACATTTCATTGCCCACTCATTTATGTCCCCTTTTCACAGCACCAGTCTGCCTCATCAACTGGATACCGGAAAGACAGAAGACCTCACCGGACTTGCACATCGCATGGACAAGTAATAACAACCAAGAGAACTTTGGCAGTCCTGTCACCAGTTTACTATAGGTGCTCTTCAAAAACCACACGGCGCTTGTTACGGGTTGTCCCACTAAATGCGAGCAATGACATGCAAACGCCGTTAATAGGACACTAAGTGCCAAGGTTTGTCTTCTGCATGTCTACTGATCACGATAAGGCCGTTCAAAATGTTGGAGTAAAAGATGATATTTGTACCACCAGAGAAACTTCCCGACTGTTACAATGCCGCTCGATAATCCGCAAACAACACTGCAGACAAGGAGGACTACACCAGCTGAGAAGCACTTACAGCTGGCGTTTTGGATACAGTTTTTACACTTGTAAGATATGAAGACAGAAGTAGAGTTTTGTTATTACAATTCATCGGAAACATACGACCCGTTTCATGGTTATTGCTTCTCATTAAGTATGCGGACCCAATAAACCTCATCCATACTCTATGAAAGGTAGAAAACAGAGTTCGACTACAAACAATCATTCTGATCAACAAACGCATAACACTTACGCCACCAAACCTTAAAAAGTCAAAAACCATCTGGACTTTGAGGTAAAACGTGGTCTTACAAATTTCCCCGCTGTATCTGCACCGATCTATGGACTCTGCTGAGTCTGAGATAGGTGATACAAATAACTTACAAACGCATCATTATCCCCTAAAATAAACTGGCAATGCGAGCGTTATCCATATGTTTTCCTAGTTTGTCAGTAAATGGAAAATCACATCCCCAACTAATAAGCCTAACGTTGATTCTTTATTAACTAAGTGAATATTATATTAAAATCTTCAGTCATCATCATGACACGGCTGGTGAACCAGTAACCAAAAGACTATTACAGCCCGAACTGTCATTCGACATTTCAAACACCTGTTTGTCGAAATCAAACTGCACGAAGAGAGGAACGCCCGAAACAGATAAACAATCGGTGTGTTACACAGACAAAATGGCTGTAAACCGATACTCGAGTACTTTCGACTCACTTTGGAAAACACGAAAGGAAAGCTCGTGATGCCCTGTGCATGAGACTGACCAGGCTTTTCTCCATCTGTCATCGCACAGTCCGAACGGTAAGAACGACCAGGTGAACTAAATCAACCAGAGTAGATATGAAATACGATGAGTATGAACAGCCACGAACATTGAATATCAACAGCCGCAATAGAAAAAACACAAACTCTAGTCAGCTCTCAGTAACAGAGCAAAAATGACCGGCAGGAGGGAATTCAACTTGCAGCATACTCACAAATATGCCCTTACCGTGGTTCCCAAATGAATGTTGAAGGAGTTGTAGTTGGGAGTATTTGATCATCAGCTTTATTTTTAAGCGTAAGTCGAGCCCAACGATGTCGTATAGAATCCTCCTCAGCCTCCGCAATCTGGAGTTCTTCAAGAAGTGCGCACACATTAGTGCCAGACATGGAACAGGAAACGGGATCCACATTCACAGTTTCCAATGGCGAGTACGCTGACAAAAGGAGTATAGAAGGTCACAAATATTGTGCTGTTCAAACAGTGACAGAGTACAAATTTAAGAATGTCGAACTACAACAATTTCTCAAATCATTCAATACACCAAGGACGAAACAGTGGCCTATGGCCGTAATAACTGACTGCAATATCAATTGCTTGTGGCTTGGTGGATGACATATGGACAGGCATCGTAAAGGTTGCTTATAAATACGTGTTAGTCTGATCATGGACTTAACCAGCCGAAGTGTCGGCCTACTCCTAAACACTACCTTCAGAGGATGACTGATTTTTTTGGTCTAAGACACAAACTTGAAGATTTGAACTGTTTTGTCATTGAAAGACAGGTAAGTAGTTTCGAACTAAACACAAACCAATACGATTCGAATAGCCCCATGAGCTCATTAGAAGTAAAAGGGTGTTTTGGCGAACAGTCTGTTTTCGGTTATTCATCATCGGGCCAATTACATAACATTTTATATCATCATGGTTGTCAAGCGATCAAAATCAAAAGCAATTAGTAACACAGTTACATCACGAGATTGTGAATTGGAGGGCAATTAGGTGACAAAATTGACCACCGGGGGTGTCGAGTCAGTCACGGGAGGCCATGGTAACCGTAGGGCCTGTACAAATTTCTTCTGAGCGCACAACTGTGGGTTGCGCAACCGAATTCCGATCGCTTCCGCGGTGGCCAGAATACGAAATTTGACTCCTCTGGATTGACGACTGAGCAAGCGGTAAATGGGCTGGAAAGCCACCTCCGGTGTGACCTGGTGCCCTGAGTCCACAAGGTGAGCCAGAATTGCACTCGAAATAGACTTCACCTCGCCTTTAGTCAGCCACGCGGGGTGGTGTTCACGTATCCTCTGAGAAAGGCGCCTGGTTGTGCGACCGACGTAACCTGCTCCACAGGAGCATGTGAAAGAATAAACACAAAATGAGGTCACACATTTAGGCAACGTATCTTTGAGCTGTACGTGGACAACCGGGTCGGATCTGAACGAGATTCGTAGTTGTGCAGCACTGTAGGTCTTTTCGATTGAACTACTTATTCTACGAGTCACTAGTTCAGCCAACGCCTCGCCTTTGTAGTCAATTTTGTCACCTAATTGCCCTCCAATTCACAATCTCGTGATGTAACTGTGTGACTAATTGCTTTTGATTTTGATCGCTTGACAACCATGATGATATAAAATGTTATGTAATTGGCCCGATGATGAATAACCGAAAACAGACTGTTCGCCAAAACATCCTTTTACTTCTAACAAACCAATACGTAAGATCCGGAATCGAACGTAACGGTGTGGATGTTGTGGTTCAAACTACCGTTGGTTAACACAGTAAAAAATAGTTTTACATGTATTTTTAAATAAACGATTGTTAATTTGCAGCATGGATAAAAATTATATCTTACACAGGTCAACACACACACAATCCTAACTGAGAGCGTTACTAAACATCTCCGTTAATAGTTGTGCGATCTCCAAATCCGGTAGGTGCCACATCGCGATCTTAAAGCTTTCCTGAGTCATGACTACAAAATCGCCGGCAGTCATAGCAGGTAACAAGTGCCCCGTGAGCGCATGGAATAGGGGATAAAATCAACGTTTTTAGCGCTTCAGCTATTTGAACACAAAGTCGAAACTTCTGAAAATACATGTTGATGAAACGAGTCGTTGCTCTCAAGGTTAGTCTACTTAAGGCAGGTTAACTGATTGAGCTAAGACTGGTCAAACAGTAGTCACTTATATGAAGCATAGGTGCAGTCGGACTAAATCCCCTATCTGAAAAGTACACAAGCCAGTAATTGAGAGGTTGTTAACTATACTACGAGCTTCTAATGTCATTGTGGACACAATGTCAACATAACTCCAAACTGACACGATGACGCTACCCGAATAGGTGAAGTGATCAACAGTCCCCAATGGAACAATTTAAATAGAATTATAGCTAACACGATCTTACTGCAACTGACTAACCACGCAACGCCGGCTCCATTGCAGCTTCCAGAGAGGACCGCGCTGAGTCGAAACATCTCATATCTTCAGTGGCTGAACAGCACTGTGTGGGTGCGACGAAGTGATCCACCGAAGGTTCAACTGAAGACTGGAGATCATTAAACAAACAAGTGAGACATAACAGACAGCCTAAAACATGTTCTGTGGCAGACACAGTTAAGAAAGTCCCACGTGAGTTTAACTGAGAAGATACAAAAAATAGCCACAGATTAACCAATGTAAAATCAACTAGGTCAGCGTACGTTTATACAAAAGATCAATATAAGGTCAAATTTACATCAGCCTGTTACAAAGCTTTTGATGAGAACAGGTTCTCTCCTAACTGTGAACAAGTGATAAAATATACTTACCACAAATGCCTGTTAATACCAATGGGATTACCCTCAAATATAAACGTGACAAACAAGTTCACACGTTAAGACTACAGGGTTAAGGCGATGAAAAACGGAGAATGTTGTTGACTAAAGTTGAGCTTCATCGAAATATAACTAAACAGGTTTAGGTTACCGCTTTGCTTGTAGCATACCGGAAAGCCAGAATTCCGTTCAGGTTCAAGTAGAACAACATTTTTGTCTTGATTACGCAGAGCGCGAACCGCTTGTAGCCATAAAGCGTTAACATTCTCACGGATACTCTCCTGTTCCACTAATGGAGTTGTAAATGTCACTGCCGGACTAGTTGGGCGAGTGAAAATGGGTTGAACGGTTCGAGGTTGTGTAGACGTCACAGATCTTCTAGGACGAGCAGATTTTACGTGCAGCGGGACCATGCGATTACGAAGGAAGGATGATGTGCGGCGACTTGTAAGTTGTTGTTGATGCTTTCTTAACGGAATGTGATCATGTGTAGTTCTCTTCGCCGGCCGTCTGACTGAGGTGAGTGGATTAGATGACGGTTTGTCACACGACTGGATGCGAAGTTCTGTAATAGCTGAAGTGTAGCGTGCAATTTTAGCTTGTAATTGCCGCAGATGAGAATCCTAAACAAATTGTGAAAAAACAATGCGGATCGTCAAAAAATAACAATGAAATCAGTATGTAAAAATTAATCATTGCGACAACGAAAAACAACAGATGGTTCAAATATGTACCGCCCAAGGTGAATGTCCAGTGTTCCAGGTGATGAAATTGAAGACATTGCTGAAGAATACCACAGACGCTAGAATCCTCATGAATGTTCAGTTCGAAGTCCTAATGAACGTACAAGTCAAGTTCATGCTTTGAGCACATGGACAGATTCATGTTCCACAAAGAAAGCCTATGAGTAAGTCAACCAACCGCAATTTGTACACACACACCGTTAAACGCAACAAGGTGAACAGGACAATAAGCCTATTTCTTAACTGTGGACAAAAATGGTACGTAGCAGCAATCACATGTGAACGGCCGTTCATCTGTCTGCTAACCGAACTTGGATTTTTAATTTTCTGCCTCAAGGACTGATGTTGTACACGTCAAACACGCATCTCTTCAACTTTTAGCTGTATACAAAGACATTTCGCCTGGGCTATCGTTGAACTTGACAGCAGTAAGCGCAACAGCATATTGGAAAACTAATTTGCAAAGAGTAAACACATAAATAAGCTAGTAGGTAAATAATTTTACGAAAGCACGCAAGTCATTGACAGTGAAACTACCATATCTGACAGCGCCTCTATACGGCGATGTAAATGATCCCACATTCTTTAATCTGGCAAGCGGCGCCTATTCACCATGTTTAACAAATCAGTCACAGCTTGTGACCAAGTCATCACCTGCGATTTTTCCCAAGCGTCAGTAAACACAATGATTAATACGCAATGATGCCGATAGTTTGTCGATATGTGAAGTGCATGACCAAGCTAACGTAAACTGTGCAATCTTATTACATCGACCGCCGGTCACAAACTTGGAAACATCCCGAATACACGTTGATCATTCAACCCATCCACTTGGCAGACTGACAAACGGAGACAACGGTGATCAGAAGACCGAGGGGTTGTGTGCATCTTTCGTGTGAACAAATCGGATTTCTAATCCGAAGAATAAGCTTGAGTGCACACATGCATTGTATACTCCCCGGCTGATGGGCGAAAACTGGTAAGCACACCATTCATTCATCATTACCAAGGGCCATGAACATGACCAGAGGATATTGTGAGCCAGGCTGCCGTTTGCCGGAAGAGTGACGTGAAATATCCGAGAATAAAACATATGAAAAAGGACAAAAGTAGATGAAAACAAGGGTAGACAAAATTGTCGTGGATACGGACATGCCATTGACCGCGGCAAGTCACCAAGTCAGACAGTGTTTTCAACCAACCATTTGGGTGAGCATAATTTCCCTAAATGGGTAGGTGACATCTATCTACTTTCATCAAGTCTATTTATACGTCCGTCGTGAATGGGCCATGTTTCCAAACCATGGAGCGGAACAGAACGCATAAGAGTTAAATACGCGACAATCGGACGGCATTTCGACGTCACAGATGAAGTATCACGTGCCTTTGCTATTCACGCTGATGTCCCATCAACAACATTACATGGATAAACCACGTATGTGAAACGGTTCAAAGTTTCAAGCGGGAAACCTGCAAAAAAGAATGTCAGAGAGAGAATTCTCTAGTCCTGAAGTGGCGACGTGTACTTTGAAGGCGCGTAGCGCATTCTATACAAAACAGCCCGGCCGTTCACTTTGTTCTACATAGTCTTCATGTATTCGGCAGAGGGGTTAATCAAGGCAATGTCATCCACATATTCCATACAGGAGAAACTCAATATCAACCTCAACAGACTACTCAGGCGTATTTTCCTGAATGCCGTCCATGACAAAAGTGTACAGGAATGGATAGATCAGATATACTTGGCGAATACTCGCAACAGTTGTCGATAAACTCTCACTCTGCCCACAAAGTGAGCAAACAACGAGCTCAGCAGAATCATGTATTTCCTTGGAGTGCACTATATGTCTCCGGTATTCTGCTAGACATTTTGTTAACAGTATTACAAGCGAATGAGAACCCATTATCCAGGCGGGTGAAGTGATCGAGTAGTAGTCACACGTGGTCTGCGTGTAACAACAAAAATAGGGTCAAAACAAACTTCACACTGTAACAACACTTTACGCTATAAATTTACACAAACTACACACTACAGGCATATGATCAAACATGACCAATTCAATATGGCTTGCAGAACTAGACGATACAATGTCATCTGCACACTCAATATCGCCCAGTCATTATCGGATATATGCGTCCAGAATACCAACAACCACGAACTTGAATAGAGAGATGAAAATCAGACCTCTTTGTCAAACATCACCTGAAGCGGACAGCATCCAACATAGCTATTCTTAAAGACGTGCTATGACTTCAAAAGAAGATGGTATATTTCACTGAAACGTCTCTATGATGAACTCATTCCTCGAGACCATGTAAAGGAAACAAAAGTAGACTTAGGCTATAAGAAAAAACGTAACCGATAGCTAAAATAAAGAGGGCTAAGGCTACAACATCTGTACAGGAGTGAAAACACGACCAATGTAGGTGAAACCAGGCCAGAAACCCGTCTGTTCGTATCGTATTTAGTTTTCTCCGCATTACAAAAGTTGCAGACATTATGAATGCGATAGTGTCAAGGCTAATGTATTCATGGTAGTCATATAAGGTTCTTGCATCTTTTATAAAACGATAATGACTGTTACTAAGTACCAATCAGGGGGCCCCTCTTTAGTGTCTCGGACGGAACAAAAAACACCTGATCAATTCGAACGATAACTTAACAACACTATTTTTGAAAAGAACCCGAGAAAAAAAGTTCGGACTTAAAGCGTCGTGACGGTTCAATAATATAAGTTTCAAAGCCACTTCGGTTTCCGAGAAAAGAATTGTGCGCAACCGAACACACTACCTTCATGACTATTCATGGTTATGTGTGGGCTGAGATACTGCCAGAGCGCCCAGACCTAGACAGGAGAACGATTAGGGTTCTCAACCAAAGCCTTTGGCTAAAAAGCCCATACCGCAAGGCAGCGGGTGGGTGGCAGTGTACCAGAACTGGTACATTTTTCGGAAAAAGATGCCAACTTTCTTCCAACCCCCAGCCTGGAGGACCAGGGGACTGGTGTGTCAGACCTCTACCTATTGGCCTGCCTGACACGAGTGACTCTATCGGTGTGGTGGCCACACCGTCCAGTTTAGCCCAACAGGTCATCGAGATGCGCAAGCCGTCACACCGCGTCAAGGTCTAGTCTCGTTTACCTTCGAAAAAGGTTCAGCCTACATACCAGATTACCGTAATTGACGTCAACCCAAAATGTGGTGTATTCTTCAAAATAGAATTTGGCAACCAGCTGGCTTCGTCAAGTGTATCACATAGGGTTTTCAACAGAAATACAACACTGCTATATAAATACTTGCATAAAAGAAGTAACTATGAACGCTGAGTTGAAAACCTATGACTCAACTGTCTACTGAAATTTGTCATCCACATTTAACTACGGTCCAAAGCGATTAGTGACACCGTTGTAGAACTATAGCTACCATAAAAATAGCAACCAGATTTCTTGTGCGATTAGACTGGAAATATTCGAATAAACCAAAACTATGCAGACTCATCGTAATCTATCACGCGTCGCACCAAAGATAAGGCTACTCAACTAAATACATGGTACCATCACAAGCAGTACTTTCAGGTTCAATCAAGCTTAGCATATGTCCAGGACATACAAACCTTGGCGCTCTGTAGCTGCTTCTCAGTCGGCGCATACAATGGGCGTGACCTCTGAATCGCAGGTTTTGAGTCCACATCTCGAGTTGGGGGAGAATCACCGCGAACCGGAAGGCCGTTCTCAGTGGTTCGGTTTTCAGAAGGACGCGAACGTGTGCACGTACTATGTCTTGAAGTTGTTGTGAGACAAGCTTCTTTTCCAGCAATCACTCGCCCGGAACCCCCCGACACAGGCGGATCGGAACGTGGTTTGCTTGAACGAGGAACTGCCTGTTAGGAAATGTGCGCAAAGTAAGCATATACTTAACAGGCAATCGCACAGTACCAATTAGTACAAACTATGTTCTTATGTTTGTCAGAATTAACAAACCGCACTGACCGGATAACTGTTCTCATTAATACACTGTGAAAATATTAAAACGTATAGATTGTGCTGCTACCAGCCATGTTTCAAGGAAACATATAATGAAATGACGAGATATCGGATGCGACAAGGGAAACTAAGAAGCATAGTGTGAATAAACAAACGAAAAACAATAAAAATATCCAGATAACCAGGACGAATTTCGCTGCATACCCGGATGGCATGCTCCAAAGTCGAGGTGGCAGAATGGCTTGGCACGGGGACTGTAGACAATCCGTCGGTAGTATGAAATGAAGCGCAAAGCCGCGCAACATCGCGACGTGCAAGAAACACGGCCAAAGCCAACCGGTCTCGGTCCAGTGCAACGGTTGAGGAGAGTTGACTGGTGCACATGAACCTGCATATGAATAGGTTGTCAATGTGTTCAACAGTGTTAGAATGACGAGAGCTGCATGGTTAAAGTAAGTACTAAACGACTACAGGTTACTCAGTAACCTACCTAAAACCATAACGAACAAATCGTATTCACTTATGACGTAGCTGAGAAATCAAATAGGCTTATGCGTACTTTTTCACAATAGAATTTAAACCTGGGGCAAAATCAGATCGGTTGATAATAAGACATGGTTATCCGTAATTTTTAATTCGCAAGATCATGAGTCATCCTTCTCAAATTCAAAATCCTAAAAAAATCCAAATGTCAATTCTGACATTCCATTTTTCAGAATGAGCAGTCGACGTTGTAACTGGCTGAGTTTACCGCTATTGTCTGCATACCATACCAAACACCTCAATGAATGAACTTACGATTAGGAATTCCCATCAGATTGAAATGACGGAACTCAATAAACTTGAGCGAGCTTCTGATTACTGGTGAGTAGCAAGGGGCTTAATTGAAAAGAAGTGAACACTCGAGATTGATGCTTATTCCGGAAGTACCCGGTTGAAAAGTCTAGTAAATTCAACCAAAACCCTTTAAAAATTATCAGTTATTCTCATGTGAGTTACCACATTAATGTAACCTACCCAGATTGTTACTCACATTGTAAGTTTGAAATGAAGAACAAAACAAAATAGTTTTTACAAACAAAATGAGTGGGAAAACGTCATAAACAGCATTTCGCTCCGGGGATCTATGTGAGATGGTTACTGAACACAAATATACTTTACCAGAAAGTTTTGTGAATTAACCAGAGACGCAGGTCATCAAGGGCAGATCACAGGTTATGAAATATCTTAATAGATGGATACTCTTACAGCTTAAATGACTCTCGGAATCTGTATTTTAAAAAACAGCAACATGAGCAAACGAATAGCGAAAAGCCAAGGAATCTCATAATATTCCTCTTATATTTACCAATGGCGGTTCCATTAACACGACTGAATATCCACACAACGACAGACACGACGTCGGTACGTTTGAGTTGTACGCATTTAAGAACATAAAAAATAATGTCACCCCTAACATTTCTTTTCTAGTACTCAGAGAGTCGTAAAACGCACACCGACGGCGACTGATTTATGGATCAACAAGAGAAAACAAGAGGTACACACAGTGAGATAGGGAAGTTATAAAGATGAGCACAGTTGAAAAAAGTTTAGGGCTGATTACAGGAAGTAGCGGGATCGTATAGCGGTAGTATATCGGGAAATTTTCGTGCTGCAAAATCTTGTAAAGTCTCACTGAGTCTTTTTTTCGATAGCTGGTTCAAATTCCGTGCATGTTTTAATAGTGCGTCCAATTTTGAGCACTCGTCGGCTAGTGCGACACAATAGTCTTTATTTTTAACGTCCGGACAATCTGTTATCGTATAAGTAAGGCACAGCGGATCAAGAAAATGCGCATGTTGTCCTTGAGAGGGCTCTAGCTGAACAGAAAGAGCCTCCAGTTCCTTGTCAACTTTAGATAAGATAGCTTCCAACTGAAGAGGGGGACTCATAACTGAAGATTTAGTTGTGCACCCTATTTGTTCTGCGAAATCAGTATATTTATCTAAAAAAGAGTTGAATTGTTCGTTTATCTCCGATAAGTCTGATAAATCTGGCTGTCCCCTATCTGGATTGGAATCGCCGTTTTCTGATGTATGGAGAACGAACACAGATTGCATCCAACGCCAAAAAATATGACATTGATCTTTCCACGATTTCAAAATAGTGACGTGTTCAACGCAAGCATTCAAACATTTTGTGCGATCCGGTACAGCATTACTATCGCTTAGAATAAGAAATTCCAGCGGGCTTATAGTTAAGGAGGGAGATTTTTGAATAGCTTTTATGTACTCATTCAAAACGCCCCGCCGTTGTTGCCACAATTCTTTCAACTGCATGCGCAGGCGTCCAATTAACCATGTAAGCTGCTGAATAGTGGCCTTCGAAATCGACGTGTCGCATGCTGGCAGAATGTCAAAGACCTTCGGTTGAAATGCTTTGCCCATTGCAAGTGCTAAAATTTTACGCTCTACGCTACAGTTATCAAAAATC
>JTDE01000936.1:172761-184976 GCA_014338405.1 Paragonimus skrjabini miyazakii
TGCGGAACGCGCGTAGGTTCTCCGAGTTTCCTGTAGGCTTGTGCTTCGCGAATAAATGGGAACGGTCATCAAGGAGACGACGTAATCTGCGCGGAAGAGGTGGCCGGTAAGAGAAAGTGCACAGTTTGCGCGGCACAAATAAGTTGTCCGCCTTCTCGATTGCGCTTTGAAGTGCGCAGTAGTTCTGGTCCACGGAGCCATAATCAAGAAGTAATGAACCTAGGTAGCTCCCCAGGCCGTTAAAATCAGCTTGATCAAAGTTTCGGAGTGTGGAATTCTTTACTGGTTGTTGTAACCAGTAACAGATAAGATCAAAGATGAGCAGAGAGTGATCACTGTGTCCAAGTGGCGGCTTGGTGATCACTCTGTCTACCAGGTGGCCCTCGTTAGTAATGACCAAGTCTAGCAAAGAGGGAATCTGACCAGGACGATGCCACGTCGGGGCGTTAACATGCTGTGTCCACGCTCTCCGGCGTACCAGCGTCCATAAGGAGGTCGAGAATCCGCTTACACATTCTTGGTAAGAAACTGAGGTCCAGTTTATCTCCGAAGCATTGAAGTCGCTCATAATAAGCAGATGAGTAAAGTGTTGTAGTCCTAGGAAGTTGTCTATGTTCATAAGAAGAGCGTCATCGTCGGAGATGTCGGATGAGGGAGAACGGTAAATGACCCCCACTAGAAGTGAGTCTGGGCCACGCAAAGCCAACCGAAGCCACAGAGCATCACATTTATTAGAGGAATGAAATCCACTGATAACCGTGGGTGTTGGGAGATGCTGGTGAAGGAAAACCGCAGAACCTCCCATTCTCCATCGGGTGGAGTGATCTCGGTAAACTGAATACCCAGGGACATTCAGTTCACCGTCACTGATGTCACCTGTAAGCCAGGTCTCCGTGAAAGCGAATATGTGCGGTTGTGTATCATGAATTAGTTGTCTGATTTCCGGTAATTTATTAAACAAACTCAGACAGTTCGTGTACATGCACTTGAGAGCTATTTCCCCACATGACCTGGCGAGAAAAGGGATAGGAAAGTACGAGAAAAGACTTGGTGGTGGGGTTGGATTCGGTCTGAGCTGCCGAGTGACTCTGTTGGCCCGTCACACTTAATTTCAATTCACTCCACAAAACTAATCGGCTGGTGACCAGATTGTCCTAATTTTACGCTAGTGGATAACAGCGTCCCTAACTTCGGTTATGAGGACATATTCAGGCTTCCTCTGCCTGATATCCGTAACCTACAAACAGAATGTTGAGCTTGTATATAAGTAGATGAAAGAAAGACCAAAAAGGAAGAAAACTCATAAACAATCAAGGAAATAAAAAGCAGAGAACAATTTGCGCGCATGCCGGTCGACGAAGTGGAACCAAGACAGCCGCATTCAAGGGGTCGCCCGTATGCACATATTCTACTTCACAGAAAACTAATACGCAGATATTCCGTCAGTTTTATACATCACACTTATATGTAACACTCTGATCGCATAATGTCAAGGCGTACGATCTGCAATCTCAGTTGAATACCAGCCAGTGGGTCTAACTAGCGATCTATGCAAGATTACTTGCGAAAACTTATGTTCTTCAATCTGCCGAGAATTCTAGCGCAACTTATTAATTTGTTGCCGACATTGTTAAAGCGTCGATTGTCCTGCGTATAATTTGCGCTACGGACCCTCACACGAACATGAACATTTGCTAGAACGAGTAAGGATATCTTCGGCGTTCCTTTTCCTACGAGCTGTACCACCGTTTCGTTCCATTGCTCGCACGCCGATTCCGTGTATCTGATCTCTACCTTTTCTTTACGTCTACCCATATTCCAGACATGTAGTTCAGGTTAGCTAGATTCCAGATATATTAGCGATAAATACGCCGGTTTAAACAAGATAGCCCGGATCACGCGGATGCAGTCAGTCTGTCTGTGTCTGTGCCCATATGGACACCTTAAGTCTGAATGGTCGTCACCGGAAACATAAATTGGCACCGTTGTTGGACACTAAAGCAGGTACAAAGAGCAGACTGGAGGTTGTGAATCCAGCGAGGTCTTAATTAAGTAAAAATCTGCTGGCGTTTTCAAATTATTTCACCAGGGACAACTACTCAGCGAACACAACTTACTCTACGAACGGGTAATTTTCGGGGGAAGTCATCCTCAAAAAATTGTCCGTTCTCCAGTTACAGTGTACTGCATCCTTCGGTCACGGCTTAGTTAGCATATTTGTGTTTTAAACAGAATTTTCGGGAGGAATGTCGTATTCCATTTCATTATCACACTTTACTTCTTTATATACAGCTTGTCAAAGCCTGGGATCAGAATATATAACGGCTCTCCGGCGGCGATAGGAAACTGGTTTCGGCGTGTAATGGTCATTCGCTATTTCGTTTCTTGTTTTTGTAACATGCAAGCCGGCTGCTCACACTGGCTGTCCGTCACACTTACGGACCAACTTTGGAGCCACGTGGAGACACTGGGGGACAGTATCCTTCCGAAGTGGGGGTTCCAACGACAGCTCTGAAAAGGAAAGCAACAAGAAACACGCATGAGCCAAAGACCCAGTAAGCCATGCACACGACTTACACAAGCAATAACTAAAACGGCAACGACAACACCGCAGCACGCTCCGTCACCAATTCAAGTTTAACTCGTGTGAGCCTGTTGGTTTCGACCGAATATTACATTTTCACTGCTGATGCGTTCCGCATATATTTACTACTGTGCCCGTGGTTTTTTGTCTGTAAGTATTTGTTGTTCATGCCGTAAACTGTAGTCCGGTTACGTGTGCGAATTAATGATAACATATTTCCCATTTTATTCATACAGTTCTTATGGATGGACGCATTTGCGTACATGCTTCATACTGTACACTTCCGATTACACTCAGATGCAGTGATTGCCAACAGAAACCCTTTGGAATAATTCTAACCAGTACAAAGTAGTCTAGTCGTCTGTGGGCCAGAGAAATCGCTGTTATTGGCCTCTTCTAGGAAGATAGTGAACCAGCTTCTGAAAAAGGGTATCCGGAGGACTTGACTGCGAATCTGGATCAGTTGTTGCATAAAGGACTTCGTTATCCAGGATGCGATTTCATTGCGTGTGACTTTGTGAGCGATTATTTGCCATTTGCTTGCGCGTGCTTGTGTCAAACAAGCCAAAAGTCACGCAAAGCGCCATGGTTGTGATAAATGCTTTGACCGAGGGGTGTGAACAGGCGGACGAGTTACTTTTTCACAGGTTACTTTCCGCTTGCGTACTGGTGACAATTCCTGGGGACGCATCGGTCTTCAGCATCACCGTTCTGTTGCGTTCCCTTTCAAATTTTCACCCGCTGATATGGTGAAAGATTCCACATGTTACCTCATTCACCTGAGTTATCCGGGAGCAGTCCCGAGGATAATATGTACGCGGGAAACGACATCCACACTGTTTCCCACGTGACCAAAAAATCACCCATCGGATGACTTGTGTAGTGAGATCACCCTCGACGTTCCCAAAATCCTAAACTCCATGTGACGTGTGAGTTGCTTTACCAGTACCACCGCGCCAGTTTACATTGCCTTGTGAATGCAAATTTACTACGAACCACTAACATCAAAGTTAGTACGTTGGCCTAGGTGTCGCAGTTTTACTCGTAACTGTGGAAGGAATCCGCGAAATCTCTACTACCGTAAATTACATTCACTTGGATAGCAGTGGGAACGCCGGTCAACCAATCTGACACTTATTTAAATTCTGAAGGTCGACTGGAATTTCCGTCGACATTCATCCTCTCTGGCGGCTTCCGTTCAGTTGTGCTCAAGGTTCTCATACGTCTAGCTCCCTAACGCCCTTATTCGTTGCGTTGATGTCCGCTTGTGAATGGTGAGTAAATAAATGAAGTTTGTTTGCAGGTCCACTGTCTTCTCACTTTGAATTCCGATTCGCGTTTATATAAGACCGTGGAAGCCTTGGGTGTACGAACCACGGAACTAGCATAATGATACTTGAAAGCGAGTCGTGAGTATGTTCTTGCCAAGCTTGCGTTGGATTGCGGTTCGTTCGATTTGGTGTGGCGTTGGAGAGTCACCGAATTTCGTCCGCTTTACTTTATCTGAGGATTGTTTCCTGATTAAGATCATACTGATTCTTCCTGTTTGTTCATCTCCATATGCATATTTTCCACAGATTATTTTGCCTCATATTGGTCTTTTTTTAGCACACTATTGTCTAAGTTTGTGATCTACTTCCTACTACCAACATTTACTTACCCGACGATGTGGCTAAACATAGGAAACTGGATGTGTTTTCGACTTCTCCATTTGAATTCTACCTAGACAAGCTACGGCGAACTGTCCATAAATCCATCTCACCAAATCTTTGTGAATGCCTCAGATTTTTCCGAGTATGATGTTTCCTCCTCGAATGGCTGCGTGTAATCGGTATACCGTGAATATCTCTGTTATCTTTTTGTTAAAAATCTTTTTCTAGCTACTCAAATTGTTGAAATTTCGTGGCATGTTTCAGTTCCTGAAATCTTAGAATTCTTTTTCCCCGAAAACGTTTTGTTACAATCTTCCAAAGACGCAAACAAGAAATGTGCGGTAGTTCAATGGCATTGGGATTAATGAGAAAATAACGAAAAGTTGCATTTTACGTCAGTTCGGAGAATTGATGGTGGAATATAATGGAAATCGTGTCACAAACGTGGAAACATGCTTTATTTAACTCTGGACGTAATTAAGCGGGAAACGTTGTGTTTCTTCCGACGATTGAATCGTCGTTGAAACATGAGGACAAAGCTTTTCATAAAACTGCAAATTTATTTCAACGTAGGACAACGCACAAAAAGTGGACAAGTTAGTGGAAATTTCTTGGTTATATTCGCCATGCTTTACCATTTTTTGCTACCACTGTTGCAAACTTTTCCATGGAATCATGACGTACGCTTGAATGGAGACGAGATAACCTGCTGAATGAACAACATCGAGGAACACTTCTTACTTAAAAGCTTACAACAGATCCGCGCTACTGTCTTGGCTTACGAGCTATGCTAAATTGTACTGCATGCTCAGACAGTTGCAACTGCTCCATCGATTTGTCCTACCTTACGACTTATTTCAAACTGCACTTCACGCTTAGACACTCATAACGAAAACGTGGGGATATAAACGTGCAGAGCTTTATAGTGACGATTGAAGTTTGCTGCAGCAAGCGACCGAAGCTGTGGGCCCACCAACCGTCGAATTGGCAAGTTTTACTCTGCCAGCTACCGCTCATGTATGGGGACGTGACCCACGGAAACGTAAAGGAAGACTACGGAATTCTTACCGTAGGGGTAGAAATGTTTCCAAAACATCGACAAAATGTGTATGCATGGAAGCCACATTGAACAGTAAAAAGCACACTCACAGGTGCATGCTCGCTATCCACGATGAAAGCGTCGCTGCCCACAAAGCTACAATGTTCAAGAGGATTACTAGGTAACCGCTTACCTTGCACTCAGATACTGCTTCAAAAGGGAGTCATGAAGTTCTTCCCTTCAGATGTTTTTCGGCAAGTTGACTCGCGAACTTGGATATTCTGTGAAGAATGTTCTTTACGTACCAGTCTACATCGACAAGTTCACGTCGGTCGCACCCGTAGGTTGTATGTATTTCGTACTCTCGCATCAGCCACTCGCCGTGGATCCATATTTTTCAATTGGCAACGGCTACCAAGTCTCTTGGATACGTTTTTCTTTTTCAACCGTTCGTTTACACTTTCCAGCCTGTTATTTGTGCGATTGCCAAAGTGGACAAAATCGCTTTGCACACGGATGGTCACTTCGGCTTGATGTACAGCCAATGACACAAAAATAATTCAGATTTGTCCTATTGGTTTAGCCGATGATATGCAAGTCACGTTTAAACCCATGGTAAACAGAGTAAAAGCGCAATTTACTCTCTCTCATTTTCTGCCGTAGCCATTCGGTGGAAGAGATAACGACTGCGAAAAGAGTGTGACTTTCAGCAGATAGAACAGACGAATTCTGCCTACTTGCATGCTTACGTACAAAATCATGTACATGAAAGTAACACAGCATGATGTCGCAGCCTGAAACCACATGGGCTGCCCTCATTTGCGAAGCCACTTTATCCATGACAAACGTTTTCACCGCAATCTGCTCGCCCATCCTTTTCCGAAAAATTTCGAACATCTATGTAGTGAAGCATATTCCTCACTGCGAACTTACCCATATATCACGAATCGGCCGTGTCTCATACCGTCTATCACGGGGAACTGATACAACTTCCAGCTTCGAAAGTATGAGGAAATATACAACGACATACTTACGACTGTTTGTCCCGTGGGTGGCATCCACACTCACAACATGCAGGCAACGTCGGAATAGTTCAATCTGCCTTTGCTGGGCGAAGCAGCTATGCGTACATCCGTTGCCTTACTCCCTAATGGTGCGCACCACACCTATCGCACTAATTACCGACAGCACTTCATCAAGTTTCTCCAAGGTCCCGTAACAATTCTGGCGTGGCAAACTCACTTGACATTGCCAGCTTTAACTTGCGGCGGATGTTTTTAACGTCAGCGGCTGTGATCAAATTCCCGTAAACATCCGCTACATACTGCTCAGTGTCAGTAGTTGTATTTTATTAGAACAGACACCTGCATTCGTTCAATTCATTGACGATGAGTCCACGATTCGTGGAATGGGACCCATATAGCAGACGATTGAAGGGGTGGTTGTGCTCCAACTCGAAAGAGCTCACAACGAGACATGCATCTCGTTGGAACACATGAAATCGTGACCTGCAAGATGTGTCACGAGAACTGATTCGTTAAAAATAACAATAGTTAACCCACTAGATACATCACACACCCCTGCATGCACTCTTACGTCTTTTATGTTTCGCACAATGATAATAAACCTGCATTGCTTTCGGGAAACCATGTCGCCTTACCTTATCGTAATTCAAAGCAGTTATTGGCCTACGGCTTGTCCCACGAACGTAACTAACGCCCACCTCATTCACGTACCTTTGAAGAAACTTCTGGAGCTGTGAGAAAGTTCGAAATTCACGATTCACAAACATCGCCTTGAAAGTCACAATATAATCCATTTCCTACAAATAAGAAATAAGTAAGTGAAAATAACATAATCAACAAATTAAACAAATTAAAAAATAAATTAAGAAAACCAGCGTCCTTGTGTTAACATTGCCGCACGCCATCGGCCAAAACAGCAATAGCCATACCGATTTTCGAAAAAGATTTACGAAAAGGTCGTTTTCAGTTAACGGGCAGTTAAAACAAACAGATATGAGTCTGTGACCAAGATTTCAACGATTTCAATTTCTTCACACAGCGGTTTTTTCAGTAAAATGTTTTCTCAAACCCGACAACTCAGGAAATCACGGTCTACGACTAGGGTTCACACCTCACAGGTGTACACATTTTCGGCTCATTCACACTAAGACTGTGAAAACTTTCCCAACCGCCTCTGGCTTATGTGAATGCATTTGTGTTCCCTGTGTAATATCTGTGGTTGTCGTACCCATTATAAGTGCACCTCGTCGTTAAAACTTTTTCTCTTGCGTGCTCTCTTTTTAAACGCGATTAGTTCTCGCACGCCCCTGAACATTAATCCAACAAACGCAGTTCCTTTCAGGTGTTTGTTGCGGTTAGGTTTCGAAGGAATAGCACGGTGAGAGTCGTTCTTGCCAAGTGGTTAACAGGGAGCATCCACACCTACTGGCCGAAGGAGGGTGTCGCGGAACACGAAAAACTGGTCCGCTAATGCATATACTACGGTTATTTCTGTGAAGTTCACACAGTCTGCGTACTAGACTTTCTCAGCAAGTTGTGCGTCATTCAAATGACTGATATTGGGGAGTATACCAGGGCAAAAAGTGTGCAGAGCATTACTTATGTAGGGCAAGATTCAAGCTCGACAGAAGTCACTTTGGTGATCAGCAACCGTCCTAACAGAAAGATGTAAATATTATTGTTCCACCACTTTGTATTAAGAAATTTCGGAAGATTGTATCCATCTACCGTGACAGCAAAACATCTAAGTCGACCAAAATGTCCAATTCAAAGTTTGTCTCTGCTGACACCAGCGTTGCGAACAGCATGCCCCGGGCATCCCTGTCAAGCATACCGTCGCCAAGCATTCCATTTAAAAAGGTTACTGTCTTTAATTCCCATTCAAATAATTTTGTGTGGGAGCACCATGAAACGCAGATGGCTTTCCAACATCACGAACCCTGGAGTTGCAACGAGGAGTAACAGAATCTTGTTAATTGATGGCAACTAATTAGTACTCGCGCAAAAATTCCCAGTACAGTTATGATAAATCCCGGATAGCAAACAAGCTCGTTTTCTGTTATTCATTTCCACGCCAAATACGTCACATTTGTATCACAAATTTTACAGGGGGATCATTAAAGAGGTAAACGGGGAATTGGTGGTCAATGAGGTCGGTCGGTTAGATGTCACGCTGTTATAAAGTAACCACTTGAACTGTTGGCGTTGACAGGATAACAGGGTGTGGGGTTGGTCGTGGCAGGTCCAAAGCCTGAATAAAATGTTTCTGGGCGCACATGGGTGAGTTGTGCTTGCGAACTACAATAGCCTCAGCTGTGGACAGAATCCTTTGCCTCACTGACCTCTACTGGGTGACTTTAACCCGGTAGATTGGTCGAAATTTGTCCGTCGTGTTGACAGTGATTCGAATCCACCAGGTGCGATAGTCTGGCACTGTTGACAGATTTCGTTATTCTGCTGTTGAGCCAAACTGGGTAGTATTTCTGGACCCATTCTGGTAAGCAACAGAATGTAGAGATGAGATTTGGGAATTTGTAAACATAGGTGTTTGATCTCGATTTTACCTTGATGGCAGATGCGGAGCAACTGAAATCTACACCAGTGAATTCTTGCTACAAGTATTTACGCTGCAGTTCCGCCTCAACATAATTTCTCACGGTAGAACATTTCGTAGCGGTAAAATATTGGAGAAGAAACGAGGACGTCTTAATTTTAGAGCCTGTTAAGGGTGCTGGTATTGTACCACTCAATAAAGCAAATTGTAATAACAAAATGCGTACCGTTTTAGAAGATCAGGCCAAGTTCCAGAAAACGAATAATGAAATAGATAAGACCTCTCATACCGTAAAAGTAATATCGAACTCCTTACGATTTTTAAAAGAGAGAAGAGTTGTTGATTCAGCTACATTTGAAGGTATTCGTCCTACTGGAACCATAATTCCCAGGCTGTATGGATTGCCCAAAATTAAAAAGGAGTGCCCCTCATACCAATTTTGGTCATGTCTAACTCTCCATTTCACTCACTAGCCAAATGGTTATCACGATTGCTAGATGCCGACAGGCAGAAACTCTCGGCCTACAGCTTACGCGACGCCTTTGCTCTGGTGAGTACAATCATGGATATCAATTTGATTGGACAATCGATGTTTTCTCTTGACGTCGCATCCTTATATACCAACGTCCCACTGAAGAAGACTATGAATTATCTATCCAGTTATGTCGAGTGTATTGACATAAGTATTTAGGGACCACTAACAGAATTCAAACAGTTACTTTGTCTGTGCGCTTACAGCGTGCAATTCAAGTTCAACACAGGAATTTATCGACAGAAGGACGGTGTCGCAGTGGGACCGCCGTTGGGACCCCTGTTTGCATGTTTTTATGGCGGAATTGGAAACCGAACAACTGACTTCATCGGTAGGCCAATGCAACTTTTATAACAGATACGTAGACGACATCCTTTGTATACTCGAGAAAAAAGTAAACCCGACAGACACCATGGTCACATTCGAAAATGCATATCAAAATTTTTAATTTTCGTTGGAGACCAAAATAAATAACCAATCAGGCTTTTTACTTGTACGTTTGCCTCACCACGCTGATGGTCCAGTTTAACACGCGATATATAGGAAGGGTACGTGGAACGGTCAGTACATTCACCTCAATAGTTTGTACTACTCGTCGTGAAAAGAAATCTAATTAACTGTTTGACAGACAGGGCTGTATGAATTTGCACGGGTGATACTTTTGCTGAAGAACTGACTTTCGTACTTACAATGTTTATGCAGAATTGCTACCTCAGAAAGGTTCAGAGAAAGAGCTATGCAAAAGCAGAGTGGGAGAAACCAGTTGTATCAAGAAGAAAAGATGATTGTACACATCGGACTACCCTTAAAGGACAACACACTGGCTGAAACTTTCCCACATAGACTCAAAAGAACAGTTAGTAAAATATTTTACGCTGCTAAATTACGTGACAACTTCACGTCTAATTCGGTCGTATGCCTACGCCCAAAAGATAATGCCTGTTTCTGCGGTCTTGTTTTGTGTATACTGGTTCACCTGTTCCTGTGGAACTAGTTATGTTGGCCGCACAACCAGTCGCTTATATGAACGGATCAGGAAATACTACCCAGATTGGCTCAACAGCAGAATAACGAAATCTGTCAACAGTGCCAGACTATCGCACCTGGTGGATTCGAATCACTGTCAACACGACGGACAAATTTCGACCAATCTACCGGGTTAAAGTCACCCAGTAGAGGTCAGTGAGGCAAAGGATTCTGTCCACAGCTGAGGCTATTGTAGTTCGCAAGCACAACTCACCCATGTGCGCCCAGAAACATTTTATTCAGGCTTTGGACCTGCCACGACCAACCCCACACCCTGTTATCCTGTCAACGCCAACAGTTCAAGTGGTTACTTTATAACAGCGTGACATCTAACCGACCGACCTCATTGACCACCAATTCCCCGTTTACCTCTTTAATGATTCCCCTGTAAAATTTGTGATACAAATGTGACGTATTTGGCGTGGAAATGAATAACAGAAAACGAGCTTGTTCGCTATCCAGCATTTGTCTCTATTATTATTTCTCGTACCACTATCCGCAGCTCCTTTTTAGCAGTCCACATAACCAAGAACTCCTGTTGATGCGCTTCGGAGAGCTGCCTGACAGCCCTGAGGCCTCTTTCCCAGCATCACTTACATCCACGGATACAAATGGATTCTTGGGTCATGTGGTCTAGGCAGTTGCTTGAAACATGTGGAGTTTGCAGCTTTATCTGCCGAATGTTCGTCGTCTCTTGTATCATAGACCTAATTGAGGCTATTAAATGCAAAACCTCAGAGCAGCGGCGCATGGGGCAAGTTGATAGCACAAAAATACGAATCATACTGCTGCTCTCAGCCGTGCTTACCATCAGTTCACGGTAGTAGGTCCTGTGAAGAGGACGCTTTCCACATGTTGACGATGGATCTATTGGCAAAGTCAGTATCAAAATGGAATATTCCGGGTATGCACGGCAAAAGTAGGATGCAAACAAATGAATTTATTTATTAATGCGTGGTTGTCCACTGCTGGTGCATGTTCATATCCACATTACTTTCCAGATTCCATATATATTGATGTCAGCTACGACGAAATGACAAGCGCGGAGTACGACACCTTTGTACATGGGTAGCTTAACGATGCATGGGGGAGAACATCGCTCTAAGCCGACAACAGACGCGTGCGCACATCCGTAAGTAACCTCATAACAACTGTGCAACTACAATACCCGTTTCAACACTAACGCCTTATGAAGCAAACACTAAGCTAATGGTAACCTGCTATTTTTCAGCTAGTCCTTCGAGAGTCCCACCCAAAAAATCCGCCAATCTCCAAAATTCCTTACCGGATTAGCATGAAAATATATACTTTTTCAAAAATGTCTCACATATTTGGGCGATAATGAACGGGCGCGAACACTGCAGGCATATCGCGTTAAGTGTTTGACGATTTTCTTGTGTTTAATAAAAAGTCAACGACCACGTTCTCTGTCTGGATTCCCTTCCTGCCACTCATTCTTCTTCTCACATTGGAAATCTTCCTGGTAATGACTACGAGCCTATCCTGCAAAGATTGACATGACCATTCAGGCTACGCGTGCAAAAAAACATTTATCTCACGTACTTTACCCGTAATGTATTAATATATCTTGATATCATCCAATTGTAGAAACTTGTTTTCGCGTGGTTTTTACTATTTATTTCTCATTCCTGGATCTTTGTTCAAATGTACCCTGGTTTCCATTGTGCTTGGTCGCTCCGCAATTATACGACTGTTATATTTGAGCATATTCATATGACCCCCTAGTATCGGAACCTGTACAGTTGATGGATTTAATATCGAAGTTTGCTGTTATGCTCTTCA
>JTDE01000937.1:0-10015 GCA_014338405.1 Paragonimus skrjabini miyazakii
TACAATCCTATGAGCGTAACTGCTTTTCGTCTGACTGCTCCCCTTTGGCCTGTCTAAAAAGATTACACCTGAAATGACCGGATTCCTAGTCAGCATTGCCCGCCGGATCAAAACAGTACACAAAACCGACCGCTTCGCCAAGTTAGCAGTATAAGTCGGGATCTACATTTCTGCCAGTCTGCTTATTTTTGTCTTGGACTGTACTTTGTCCGTCCACACCGTAGGTGCTCGAACGACTTTGGTGGTTTATACGCGGGTTGGAGGCCTGGAACCTTAATCGTTTAGATCCAATCAGTTATTCCGGTACATAGTGGTGTCCGTCCGGAATCACTGATGAAACATATGATGAAACGCCGCTTTTGGGACTAAGATGAGTAACAAAAGAGGAGTACACTTACGAATCAAACACGGTTTTTGTTAAAGAAAATTAGACGCTTTTGAGCATTCTAGTATTCGGAGCAGAACACTTTCTGAAGACATCCTGAGAATAGCATTACCACAGTTAGTCCGCTATCCAGTTTTGACAGCGTTGTTCCACAAACCGTTTACATGCCTAGTGTCGAATTCCACAACGGCTACACGGGATTCCTTCCTTTTGTTTCGTACGTTCTGCGAACTTCACCTTAGTGAGTTCGGCATCGTTTACTTAGTAAGCCACTGCAGTTTAGACGTTTTGCCGGAGCACATTTCATCATGTCAGTTCTCCTTATTAGGTGTCTCACAACAACATTAAAGTTTCAATTTGAACATCACCCACAATTGATCGCAGTTGTCGCATCCCCATAGACTATCCAGTCGGCCCCTTTTGAAAAGAAGCGCTAGACTCGAGTTTCGCTCTCATTAGAGCTCGTCAGTAGTGCATATCATCGCCATTGCCGGGATTTGAACCAAGGACATGCTGTTCATGAGACAACCGCGTTTACCACTGCGCCATTGACCTCACGTTGGGCACGACCGAATTATCATATGTGAACGCTGAACCACTTTCGCTGGTGAGTAATGATCAGGTTGCCCGATCGTCTCGAAATGGAGACACAGTAACTGTTTGTTAACTCCAATCGATAACTATGCGATCAGGACTTCCTATACAGGTGGAAATCTCCGATCTAATTAAACCTGCCAGGCGATATTTTAGATTACTGACGAGTAGTCGGGGATTTGGTTCATTTCAACTTGAACATCGCCCACAACTGATCGCAGTTGCCGCATTCCCATAGACTATCCAGTCGGCCGCTTTCAAATCTAGTGCTTCTTTTCGAAAGGGGCCGATTGGATAGTCTATGGGGATGCGAGAGCTGCGATCAACTGTGGGCGATGTTCAAACTGAAATGAAACAAATCCCCGACTACTCGTCAGTAACATTAGAGTTGTTGTTTGCGTGTTAACAAAAAACAGTAAGCAATCGAATTCGTCTCGCAGACTATTCACAGAAACCATCGATCCAAAGGTAGCTTACGCATCAATTGCACTAAGCTTGTGATCAATAACCAGCAAAGGCCTTGTTGCCTTGGGATCACAGGGCATGTGAACCCTAATATTGCGTTACTGTCTATAATATATTGAAAGAACGATTATGTTGATTTTTTTGCTTTAAGTTTTAACAAAGATATAACAAGGGTAGGCCCATTTATAATCAAAGCTGATAAATCTGGTGATAAAACTGAAATTCTTAGCTCACTTATTACAACATGGTGATCATTCAGAAGTCAAACGGTGGACGATAAACGTCTTTAGTCGGATAACTGATCGGATGAACCCTATGACAGTGAGTTTTCGGCCCTTTTACTTGTGTGGTAGCTCACCGGCACTAAATATAACCACCGTTGTTTGGCAGTCGGCTGACCGGACTAGAGTGATCACCTCCATAAATGCTCCTCACACCTTACCCTCGTGTCCCTAACGGTCGTGATTCACTGCCTGCCAGAAAGTTTGGAGAACACAGAGAGATAGGTAAATTAATAGTGCGAACGCATGATCTACGACCGTTGTGAGCACTCCGTGACTTAATTCTTTCAAATAGGCAAATACCAGTTTTATTCAAAGCGGTGTAAAGGATGGCACCACAAATATTGCGATTCACGTCGTCACCAAAATAATCATATAACCGTTCGGAAACCCACAAGGAAAAAGTGCTGCCAACCTTATAGAATTGTTCGTCCCATGGCATGCACGGCTTGGACATCACGACTTCAACCTACGGTTCCAAATTTACGCCACTGTGAAGTCGGCAAATCTCAGTATCTCTAACGGTATAGATTGCCTGTCCGTGGACAATTTTCCACTTTTTAAAGTTTTTTTGTGAACCCCCAAAACATCAACACAGTGCTTCCACAGTTGCACTTACTCCGAAGCTGCGTCATGGGGATCGTCCTCCTCGAATCAGATTTTCAATACATGGAAAGAATTTGAAGAAGGTGGTTTGAGAATCCCTTTGGCAAATCCAACCGAATTGTGGTAATTCGCGGAGTGCCGAAGACGTTAGCTTTGACAGTCACCGTAGGTGGCCTAATAGCGGGCATTTACCAAAAATAAACTCTTCCTGGAGGAAACAACCTATGCCAGTGTAAATGGATTAGGTGTGACCGTCTCACCCACTTTGTCTTGACAAAACAGTCGAGTGCAAAAATGGTTACGTCCGACATGGTTAATTCGGTTCTGGTCACACAGCTGTGTCATGAATCGAATGAATCCGGGGTTGCTTGCATTCAATGAATTCTCCCAAACTAACAGGGACAGCGTAAGAGATCGGGGTTTTCGATTTCATCCCTAGAACATTTTATTAGTGTTTACCGCTCTATCTGGATTTTCCGGTGGGACTGTTTCAGGTTGTGACTGAACACTCAACTCCACGTAAAACAGTTACCTCTCAGCAGATTACGAGACCTAATTTTGGCAAAGTAGCACCTGGAGTATTAAAAAACGGTCAGTGTGACTTAGTTTCATATACACCAAAATTTCAAGTCTTGCAGACAAGCCTCCGGAGCTATCGTCGCTTTATAACGATAAAGAACATGAAGTTATGAGACCCTCAGCCCGACGTTAGCGACATGAAAGTAACGGTGATAATCAAGAGTGTTTTGGAAAAGTATGGGACTGGTAAACTAAGAGGCGCAATGACCCATTACTTATTAGGTCAGTTGGACCACTTGTTGGATTTGCTGGTGGATAATCCGCTGCGCTCAACAGCCGAGACAGGTTTGGCGCGTAGCCATTTTTCTTTAAATAGACCACCTACTTAAGTCCGGATGCACCGATCGTACCCGAGTGACTGAGCACAAGACGGCCACCTCATCACCACTTTATGCAGTCACCAACGTGACTTATAATATCATTTCACCACCATGTGACTTTACTCATCCCGAAATCAACTCTGGAACGTTAAATGTTTGCTCGAGTCTAGACTCCTAAGTGGCGATACCACTCACCGCCACTACTGAATTAGGGCTATTTAACAACAGCGCTAGGATTTTTCACATTCCGGTTCCAATTTACCCATTAACAACGAGCTTAGAGTTATTGAAATCTTCACTAATGATATGCCTGCTGGATGTAGTGGTCACGTCACAATTTTTCCCAAATTGTCACCCTCACTTGGACAACCAGTGATCTCTATCTACTACACCAGCATTAAAGTTTACTTTATGAAAGTCTTTCAGAAACTACCGTCCATGGCTTCTCTAGAAAAACCTTGGTTATACACCACGGCCACTATTGGTGTAAAGGCCGTTCAGCTGGTTACATTGGAAAGTGACAAATGTATCAAGTAGACCCATAGTATCCGTACATATAACGAAGTACATAATTGTATCAGGCGTGTTGCGTGCATCTGATTTTAGTTCACTCAAACTGCTAGAATCAACTGAAAATTATGAATCCACATATAGCGAGTGTGATGAAGCTGCCAGCGATGACGAATTTTAGGTGCAACCTTTTGTGTTGTCCCAAATAAGAAAACAAACCGTGTTGTATATAACGCTGTCTGAAACGATTACAGTTAAGCCTAGCGTTTCTAAACTGTCTACAGATGCCGTTATGATAATCAATAGTCTTCAGACAGCTGAAGCCGTTATTGATGAGCTAGGAAGTATTTTGGATTAATACTCCCGACGATCCTCCGCTGTTGCCTGGCGTGTCCCTGATAATAAATAGGGTCTCTATATTTGGAGAAATAAACTCTATATCCTCACTGTATTTTCCAAAAACAAAACTTCAGCAAGTCTCCGGATGCTGAGAAATAACACATGAACCGTTAAAATCTGTTCAGGTTACCTAGCTCTAGTGACCACTGATTTATCCCAAATGTCTTCCGACAAAATCAAACCAGCAGGTGGTTTGGAACAAGTTGGAGTAACTGCGCCCCAGGAAGGGACAAGCGCAACGTGGAACTTTATTATGGGTCAACTTTTCCCAAGTGTGCGTTCAAGAGTGACGGAAGCTTCCGTGACGAAGCCATCAGGTGGTGACCCATCAGATACAAAGTGCTCTCCTCCACAACATCAAAGTTTCCAGCGAAGACACGCGTGAGTTTTTCCTCCATCAACTGTTCATAAGCAGTAAACCAAAATGGTTGATTCAAGTGACCGGGGATACAGCACCTCGTTGAACTTTCTTGGGCTTCTGTCTCGGCTGGACAGTTATATTCTTTAAAACATTGCAATCCCTTGATCCAGTTCACCAGTAACGATAGAAGATACGTCGCGAGATGTTAATGTTTCGTTCACTCTCTTCAGCCACCAACGCAAACCATTGGAATATATAAGAGATACGGATAACAACACAATAGAAACAAGCAACGGTAACAATCTTCGAAGCAGTGTTAATCAATACACACCGTCCGGTCTTGTGTGTGCATAAACTGTTGACTCATGCAGTTTGTCTGCCCTGGAAATGATAACGGCCCTTGTTTCGTGTAAACCCTATCGTCGATTGTCTTTATTGTTGTTGTTATCCTATATATTCAAATATTTTATGTTTGTGACTGAAGAGTTATATTCTGAGCGATTTGCGGTAATGCAGTTTTGGGGGAATCGGCTGCGCCGGCCGGTAGCGTCTCAGTGGACGCACCTTGTTTTGCTGGCAAATACTCGGTATTTTCAACAGAGTACATATTGAAACTATTAGTCTTCACCCGTTTAGTCAGCAATGTATAACTGTTTTACCTCCAAGTCTACTACCGTGTATCGTTGATTTCGAGCTTTGGATAGTCACTTGTGACCCAGCAAACGAATCTCTCCTACGCTTGATCCCCACATGTTTTGCAACAAATGTAAAGCAAGAAACACTACTGGATGCGCCAAAGCGTACAGTCCTGGGGCTACACCGCCAACACGAGGCCTCCTACCACCTTGAAAATATTAGACTTTGTATATCTAAAAAATAAGGCGATTTATGGTCGGGTGTCACCGAGGGTCAAAGTTCTTCAGTTATTTGTGGATCCATGGCATGTAAGATAGTCGTCGTTTCCCGGTTTGCCAACCAGAAGAATGTATTTCCACTTTTTTTTACACTAGTATGCACAATTGTGAAAACACATTCAGGTCGGTACTTCTTAGCTCCGTGAGGATGCTTCATCGTTTTAAAAAGTTTGGCATCAGGTCGCGAGGCAAGCGAGATGCCTGAAGTATCTCAGCAGACTTGCTGGCCTCAATATAATAAAAATACAGTTTGAACGGACGAAAAGCGATGTTACTTTTGATTACGACGTGGCGGCTGACCCCAGACACCATTGGTTCTCTATCCTAATCAATAATAAAAGTACAGTGCCAAGTGGACACAGTGTCTGTCTTTAGCATCACTACTGTCGCCCGCTATACCAGTGGTATGTGCTCGCCAGACAAATGGTTTCCTTCTGCAACAACCTGCTGGAATATATAGCTAAAATTTCGAAATTTGACAGGTCTGGTTAAATTGAATAAATGACCCAGAAAAACCTTAAACCTTTTCGTTCTTCTCACTCTGCCAGCCGAAACTTCCAAAAAGTAGGACAACTGGTAGAAAAATTTGCCTAAATAACGAAGATCAACATGTTTCCAGTGACTGTATGCACAATGTTGTAAATACTTTACTGTGTTTTATTGGATGTGCTTATAATGACTTGAGGTGGACAGCTTGATTCTCGCAACGAGGTTACATCCTATTGTATCCATTCGCTTATCATTCCTGTGAATATGCCGCTGTTCTGCTCATTTGTAAACGTTCTGCTTAAAGTCCTCACCGACTGCAATTGAATCCATCGGTCGAGATCATCTTTCCAAATCACAGAAAACAGAATCAGTATGAGTCAAAAGAGGTTTTGATCTGACAACAACATACGAGCATCGTCTAAACAATTTAGAACAGCCGGTGAAAAAGTAGTCTGTGATAGAAGCAGAGTGTTCCAGTAATCCATAGCTCTGTGTGAAAAGTGGTTGCTTTAGAACGTTCCCCCATCGGGGCTAGTGGAGTTTTTTGTTGTGATCTTTCCAGTCCCTCTCGGCTAGTGAGCTGTGGAATGCCTACGACATGCGACTTACGAGTCACTACACAAAGTTCATTGTTTGTACCTACTTGAATTTCGACGACTTTGCAGTGGCTTAAATCTTACACACTTTCTTTAGCTTAGAACTCCTCTTCTCATTGAATGACAGGGGCCAGAAGGATGATTACAGAAAGCTTTGCAAGCTTTGTCTTCGGACCTTTACTTCGAAAGCGATTCCTTTCTTATCAGGTTGTCAATCGATGTAGCGACCTTCCTCCTAAAGCTACTGGCTTCTGCCTTAGGGTTTGTTTGAGACGTTGTCGGATTCCATTTAATTGATACCTTGTTAGTTTCCAACTCTTGCTCTGTTCTTGGCACTTGCTGTAATATCCGAAGCTAGTAGTACACTCTATTTACAGTGACTGTCATTTAGATCAATGGATGCTCACTGAATACTGTGACAGATGTACTAACTGGAATCGGGTGACTTGGGACTCTAAACTGGAACCCGAGTAGTAATCGATAAAATCGCTGAAGCCATATAATAAGGAGAGAATTTATAAGAATTAGGCTCCCGTGCAACCGACAAAGGTTAACCAGGTATGGCTGAAGAATTCTGAAACACTACACTCAATGGACATGTCGCGGAACGGTGGTCAAATTGACAGACGCACGCTGAACGCTTTGCTGACAGACATGTATTTTCTCAAACACGGACACACAAACAAACCGGTGTTTAAACTACGGTGCTAGTTAGACCCCAACCGTTATGTGTAAACCTGTTAAATTTTGCTAATGGATGGCTGACTCATCGCCTCCAGAGTTATGAATCCACTCCTATTGAGCATTACGTACTACAACGGGGAAAATGAACCAAGCGACAAACGAGCGCTCATGTCTGCTTCCAACTCCATTTTCAAGATACCTATTTTATCCCCTACTCGGGAGAGCACCAACTAATTTCCAACCTCCACTCCGAGTGACATGCGTGTTCTGCCATCGTTGAAACAGAAGCCTCACTCTTCTGATCAACACTTGAAATTGCCAAAATTAATCTACTGCATTGAAATCAACTGCCTCTCCAATTTTTAAGTCGCCACCATGACGGAGTGCTCTTCCGGTAACAAAATTGGCGAGGTCATCGATTTCTGTCAGAAACATCAGGAAACCAAGGATGGACTTACGGGAACTCCATCGAACATAGAAGAATAAGATCAAGTCTGATTTGTACTCAAATCTTCTATGTCCAAGAAAATACGTGACCCGGTCAGGAATCTCTTGCTTGTTGCCAAATCGGCCAAGTTGTGGACGGAAGGACCAGATGGTACACGCTTAAATGCTTTGATGTCAGAGAAGATGTCCGAATAGAGACCACTGTCTTCGGCCACAGTCATATTACCCGCGTAGGCGAAGTATCACATGTGAACACTCAATCACTTTCGCATTACGCCCTCCCCCCTAATGTCTCACTCATTCAGTCTACAGCGCTTTGATTACTCCTGCACTTTCTATCGAGTCGGATCCATGCGACGCCTACTCAAATCTGAGCATGAAATTCATAAATTTTCCAAACTAGGCCGCCACGTATGATTTTGTGCGACCCGCTGACTCGTAGGTCATAATGTCTTTAATCGCTTGAAACATATGAGTGAGCGAAACAATTCCATTGGTTTGTTACTTATGAACGCACCATCATCAGTAAGCAAGGTGCACATTTTGTGGATCTTCCAAGAAAATCAGTTTCAACGCCCGGGTTGATGTTCTTCACACCACCATCTGAACTATCGCAGCCACGTCTCCCGGGGTGAAGTGAAACTAGTAGACCGGAATAGCATCACAAAATTTTGCCACCGAATACTTTTGGCAGCCACAAAGTTTTCGCATGCCCAAACAATTGTTAGTAACTCCGAACCTTGCCAATGCTCCGATGAAACCACGAAGCCTACAAGGTGACTTACAGGACCCGTGGAATACTCTGGCAGGCTACTGGATGGTAATTACCGTTACAGCATCAATCGTACGGTTTGAATCCCAACTGTAAACAAAGACGTAAGCACCACCGTTTATTGGAAGTGGGCCAAAGGCTATGCTACAAATGCTTTAAACGTACACGGCAGTAGTGATAGAGCGATTTAGACATGGCCATAAGATGCAGTAGTCTTGAGGTTAAAACAAATGCGGTCATGGGGGATCGAGCGAGTGAGCGAACGGAGCCGAAGTGGGCGGGCGTCTGATCGCATGGCTACAATATGAGTAGTTAAGTGGGATCATACGTATCCATCCATTCATCTTCTTCAAAGTAATGATGACGAAAAGATTTCAGCTTCGCTTACAACGGTGTACTGCTGATTCAATTTGTAAGTCTGCACAATGCAGTAGATGCTGGTATCCCCGAAACTGAAATGACCAGTATAATGTAATTCGCCTTGCCTGCTTCACTGGTAGATAAACCGCCTGAAAGAATGTGTGGACAAAAGTCACACCCATGTGAGAGAAACCTCAGCACCTACTAAATGTATCAGGTGAGTTTGCTGGCAGCCACATTCTATTACATCAAATAACGTGAAGCACAAGTGACGGGTTTTGTCACTACACTGGCTACAATTCGCCGGTTCAAAACCTTGTCATTGGTTTCGTAGTGTGAAAAGAAGTCGTCAGTTAGGGTACTTCGCTGTTCGAAGGCTGGGAATTCATCTAGTCTCCAGGGGAAATGGTAAACAGTGCTTGAGGAATGTTTCCTACAATCTGTTGGCGAACAGAATGGTGGAACGTCTATCGTTCTCCATGAAAGACAGCTCCAAAAATCTGTAACCGGAGAGATACAAAATTATAAGGTATATGACAACAATCCATTTACCACCGTGAGTGAATTGGCCTTTTGCTTCGCTTTGTATTCTATGTCTTTTGCATTCCACCTCTGTATTGGATGCCGTATTGTTTATACATTTCAAACTGGTTTGCGTTGTGAGGTCCTCCACGAACATGTATAACAATGCGTAACGATGAACCAACATTCCCGAACAATCAAAACAAGATCACATCACGATACCACGTTACTACTGAACAAATCATCGAAATGAATAAGTAGACAACCCCAACGGTTCCGATCGACGGAGCGTCTAGGAGAAATGGTTCACAATTTGACGCCGAACGGTGTATAAGTAGACTATAATCACATGGTATGACATTCGTACTCAGCAGAGTTTATCCGAGCAATCAAGAGGGTCAAAAACAACGGGAGCGAGCCGAGCTTCAAAAGGGTGTTGCAGGCACGACTCAAGTGAAGTACAGTAATAAGAAACTGAATATTCCCAACTGCCAAATCGACACGATTAAACAAAACATTTGAGTCAAGGTTTAATTAGCTGTCAGAAACAGGGGAGGTAAAATAAGCTGAGCAAACACTTGATAAGGATAGGCTGGGTCAGATTTTCACATGGCTGAACTTTAAAAGTTGATGCAAATATAGGCTATCAATCTGGTGATGATGCTGCCATTGACGCTGTGTTGGACCACTGGATATCTCAGGCACCTGGTGCGTTGACTTGCGTCCGTCAG
>JTDE01000937.1:24861-47164 GCA_014338405.1 Paragonimus skrjabini miyazakii
TTACCTCCAGAACCTCGACATGCAAACTTTTAAGTCCCCTATTCATTTCGACACAGTAAGAGAGGACACTCGAGTAGGAGCTCGCTAGGAACTGTTGGCATTAGTGCTCCTCCACCTGGGGCGTCTTGGAATTGCAGTACCAACAAATTGCTGGTGCAGCATGAACTAGAACAAGCCAATGGTGGCTGGTCACAGTTGGCTCTCACGTAGATCTAAGAGTTGCGTTCGCAGTAACCTTATGGAGGGGTCAGAGTAGTGACCTGGAGATAACCCCGGTCTGCCTGCTGTACGATGTGTAAAATCCTCCCTAAAATCTTAGTTCACATTGTACATAGGACCTTAAGGATCTTTGCCTGCCTGATGCATGCGATCGTGTTTGTTTGTTTGCATGCTTGTCGGCCCATGCGCGCCAATCGCACCGTAGACATTCTTCCAGCTTGCTCGCGCGCTTGACGGCCGGATCCTTGGCCTTCCTAACTACTTCGCGTATCGGTGTCGTTGAGCGCTGATCGAGCCCGGTTGTAATAATCGCATGATATATGTTTGGTCTCCATAATTATCGGTATTTTCATTTCGCGTCTGGTATTGTTGCGTATACCTGAGGAAGTGTTAATTTAGTGCACATACGCACTGAAACTTCCTCAGTCAAAGATCTACCTAAAATGAGGGAATAGAGTCTAGGCGCGGAAATTCCCATACATTGTTTCCACCAGTCAATTCAAAAAATGATGATGCTTTTGACCAAAGGTATAGGTGAAGTCAACGAAGAAATGTATACAAAACATACAATGTAACGATGAACTGTGAAATCTGCATACGCTGGCGCCAATCAGGTAAACACTGCCTGCGTCAAAACGCTTACAGCATTCACGTCTGCCAGTCAAGTGTTCCATGTACTTGTCAACTGTAAGCGACTATGTTTTACTTGACGAGATGTTAGTTTCAACATTTGTTTTAATGCTTCATTGTCGCTCGTTTGGTCCGCGATAACAAGCAGCGCGGTGAAATGGAGCGGGTCGCGAACCTTATTACACTTTGCAGTCAGTCTTCACAACTAATGAGGGCCAAGTACCTCAGTGATATTCACAAAGAACTTATTGCCAACAAAAGTATTACTGTGGAGTTTTTAAAAGATATCGTGAGCTCCATTGGGGGCGCAATGCTTAAAACGACTGTTAAATTTGATCTTGAAAATGTCTTAGACGAGTTGCTGCAGATCTCAGGTAACTTCATTCTCCATCATACAAGTTCAGATTTTTGCTTTGAGTATTCACTTAAAGTTGCGGAATCAGTGCCGGATACCTTACTCAAAAGAGTTTTAGAATGTTCTTTGGAAGTGAGTTTGTGAAGGTGCTTTACTGTAATCGGTAATTTTAGCCTTTATCAAAAACCTCTTTCACAGGTAATTATTTCTGTCACCTAATCTTTTCAGCTGCTTTCGCTGTTCTGGATCGATTTCTAGCAAAAATGCTCCGGCTAACCACAGACCTTTCGTTTGATCTAGTTGGAAGGTTCGATGTAAGTTTCCAGTACAACATTCTTGTCGTACGTTCATCGTAGTTTTAAAAATTTTCTTAGTGTTTGCACCAATTTGCTTGTCACACTTTTTATAGGTGCGTTCGAAATAACGTTTTAGACGTTTGAAATAGCCTAAGTATGGAACAGCCCATACTCGGATTTCTCCACATAGCTTATGGTGATATAACAATCATATGTTAATTTGTAAGGTCATCTCCAAAGTATCCAGTTATATGGACGTAGACTTAAGCCACATGATCCCTATCAAGGCGATTTGTGCGTTCAGTACGTTAATTCTGTAGAATCTCTCAGACCGACGAAAGTGAATTAACCCCTCACACCTTGCCTGCTTCACAGTAAACAATGACTCGATGACACCGCGAGATATATGCGCACTAAATGAAAAAAGTACTTTGACGCTTTGAAACATTATTTATCACCACAGGACTGAATCGTAAATAAATCTAACAGAATACATCGCGTAGCGTAAAAAATGTAAATGACATTTCTGCCTGTTGTATTCATTAAATCGTTCAGTTCAATGCAGTAGACTTATAAACGATTACAGGCAGGGTTAACTGATGGGTTAGTATCGAGTCGCCATCAGTTAATCTCGCCTGTTATCTACGACTTATGCACGTACACAATTCGAACTTGGTAAAAATTTTATGGGTGTGCTTGGAATGTTTGAACTACAGCAAATATGGGACAATGCAACCTTAGAAATGACTTCATATAGCTTCCAGTAAAGTAACATTCGTTACACATGAGTGGCTTCTAACTATTAAAATAAACTTGTGTATGTTGTCTAACACGGTTGTCATTTTGAACTGCGTAATTTTATTCACAATTCGGTGGGCACATGCCGTTATGGGTAACATTATTTATTTTAGAAAGCACAGAATGCACCAGAGTCTATGACATTGATTGATCCCATTTAAGTGGAGGAACCAACCATCTCGAACTCACAAACTGCAAGTAGAGGACCAGTGAAACCATAAGAAAATATTACAAACACGATTAAACAAATATCGCTAAGTAACATTGAATAAATGACGTGTTTTTATTACGAAAACTGACATACAATTGTTATTGTGGATTTATCGGAAAGCCTTTATAAGGTTGTTGATTATTACTCTTTATTTATGTACGTTACACTCATGTAGTGTTGGATAGTGTGCTACTTGGTTATCTTCTGCACTAGTGAAAGATTACTGCTTAAGATCCTGCTATTTCTCCGGACCCATTTACCTTCTCATCGATCTTCAACTGTCTAATGGAGACACCGACTACACATCAGCAGCCTTCTGCTGTGTTAGGCATTATACAGACTTTCATCTGGCCCCCTCTATGATGTGGCTGCTTTAGTGGGAAAAATCATTGGAATATACCGACAGAATATTATTTTGTCGGTGATGAAAAAGGTTTAGCACGTTAACCTCGTATATTGTCAACCCTGGCAAATAATGTGCATGGCAAGGCATTCTATTAAAGAATTAACAAACTATTAGCTTGACTAAAAAACTTGGTTGAAAATCGGAAGCATCGAAAATGTACAGTGAAGCGCAACTGTTAAAACCGTTATCTAATACAGTCAATACAAGTGTCTCTTTAAGACCCTGCGATCCCACCAGACTGTTTTGCCTCCTTACCAATCCTCAGCTGCCTGCTGTGGACACTTGTTATTATCATATTTATTCCGCAGACATCTGTACGATTCACTCTTTGATACCGCCGCTCCAGCAGTAACAACTATAATCTACCCGACCTTTTGCTGTTGTTCATAATCCGTAGATTTTCTTAACATCATTATAATTTGCATACTTTTTAAAAGTAATGTCAGGGCGCCCGCCCTGTTTTCGTCCCAAGGCGCCTCCGCCGTGAAAAAAAAACGACTGACTTTGTCCTAGTTAGCGGACCTGCTCAGAGCGACTTTGGCTAGTTTTCACTCGTCAGACTTTTTACTTCGTTATCCCCATTAGTGACCCTAACTATTTTTTCACGGTAAATGTCTTTCTCTTTTTATGATTCGGGAATGTTCTTATGGGTACTGCGCACTCTATAAGTACTTTGTCCTTGTCTACTTGGTCGCATACGTTTTGGGGTGGAACGAGGCTCTTTTTTTGTACGCGTCTTTTGGCTTGTCTTGGGAGCGAATACGGGAACAGTCGCAGTACTTTTCGAGACCGAGATTTTCATGTGAATTATTAACGGGAGGAGAGCCCGAATTCTGCCAGGCGCATTGCGATAACAAGGACGAACCAGCGTATTGTTTAAGAGGGTTTACAACCAGTATTTTATGCATTCGCCATATCCACGCCTGCATATAAGCCGAGCCCACTAAAGCTTTTTTCCTTCAGTTCATGAATTGATTTTATTTTTAAAAATTGACCGTCAACGCGTTGTTAGTTTGAGTACAGTTTGGTTCATGGGACTTGTAGCTTCAGTCAGAGGCTTCGGGTTTCTTGTACCCGTAGGTGGAAGATTTCCATTATGCTGAGACAATTGAGTACACTGCTTCTCTCCGCTTGTGTAGAAAAATCTGAGTCTGTTGACGGGACTTGAAAATGACTCTGTGGGCAATCTGCAAACGTAGATGTTGTTGCTTCTGAAGCCCCACTTGGATCCCCACCTGTCAGGGTGGAAAAAGCGAGAGTGAAGGCATATGACTTCGAGATAGCATCTGTAATTGATTAGGCTTCAGTGTGAGTAGCGTATGAAGGAGGAGGAACTGCGCAAAGGAGTTCACTTGCCCAGAGAGCTGGTTTGTTTTACACGACCCGTTTAATATGATCGATGAAGCTCTGAAAATGCTGTTAGCTGACTTTTGTAGAGTTTATGTCTGAACTCATTAATCGTGGTGATTTTGAGGGCAGGTTGTTCCAAATCTTTACCCTTCTGTGGGGGAGAAATTAATCCTAACGTTACTAAGTATGCCGTATGTTTCATTCCTCACGTTATGCCGCCAAAGCTCGGGATCTCCATTGTGGGTAAACAGATATCTTTCTGCGCCCAGGGATTCTTTGAAAGTCCTAAATATCTTGATAAGTTCATCTCTTGTTATGGTTTTTGGCAGGAGGTTCAGACTCTACATCATTTTTATGGTCAGTATTTTTTGTCCTCCGAAGTAGCATCGTGAAGTGCCGTTGTACTTTTATAAGTATATAAGCAACCCCTGCGAGAAAATTGAATCATGCTAGTGTGCAGTATTTTGTGCGAGGCCACAAACGACTTATGAAGGAGCATAGGAACTGCAAGGTGCCCGATCATAAACGTTCCTTTGGTTTGATTTAGGTTCTTATTTTCTCCGTAACGTCTCCGTTCCACTCTTATCTCTCTGTTCATCTGTTAGCCGTAGTAGTTCTAGAGTGGCAGCTCAGATAAGTCACCTACAGTCCTGAGTTTAGAGGAGACTCCCGTCTACATTTCTAGTGTAATTCTATATGCTGTTCTTTGATACCCACTCTCTCAGGTTCAGATGGTCTGCGGATTAGCTTCTTGGCTGGGTCGTTGATTAAGGTCGACAGTAATAGTGATCATAGACTCCACTTATGAGAAACCTTACTTATAGCCAGACAAGCGATCAACTTCACATCCCACGCCTAAGCGTAAAATCTGATAGTTCACAAAAAAACCTTCCTCTAAGCTAAAAAGTTAAGAATAAGCCTTCATATTACCTGCTTTGTTGACTGAATTAAAAGCCTTTCTGGAGTTTAGGTAGTATACTCCGATTTTTTCCCTTTGTCATAGTGTCTAATGATCTCATTCATGAAGTAAAAAAGCGTAGTTAGGTATGGCTGGCTTCTTTCGAATAGTGTGTTTGCCAGATCGAACATCAGCTCGAAATAACATGGCTTGCCACTGCCTCCTAGCGTATTTTATTGAAGATCTGTTGGGATGTTTAAGTGTTTCTAGATCAGTTTTCACACTGTTTCCATTACTGTTTTTGAAGCTTTTCATTGTGACGAAAACCGTAAACTATGCACAATTGTACTACGTCTTGGGCTTTCCTTCTCTGTTCTTAGCTAAATTAGCTTGGCTCTATTTTTGTATCTTAGCTATTCAATTGTGCAGTATTGTATCTCCTACAACTACGATAACCGTCAATGGATCTGAATTTTCTCAAGCTTTTTGCTTCAAACCACGGCCTTTTTTAACCTTTTATCTCGTCGTCTGCGACAACGGATTAGGTTTTAGCTCACTTAAACAGTCCAGTAATTTTTTATTGTGGGTTTGGTCGACCGTCTACCTGATCTCGCCAGAGTTATGGATCACTTTTGGATTGTTTGTTTTCTTGATTTTCTTCCGACGTTTGTTTGTCACAATATAAATAGTTGCATGTATCTGGATAGCAGTTTCATGTAAAAACTTGGATTCAAATTTTAACTTACATCTTCAGTTCCCTTTTATAAGTTGTTTTATTGCAGTGTACTGTCGCAGACATGCGTACAGAAAATGGACTTCGGCCCCAAAGCCGATGAACATAAGTTCGGGTAATTGCTCTGTTACGTTCGCTGGACTGATTCTACTAACGATAACGTCATCAGTTGAATGTGAATGGCCTTGTCAAGCATCATTATCTCATTGTCATTCTGGGGACTTTTTAGTTGCGTGTCAATTTATTGACCTTTTGTTTAGTGGTTTTGATCCTGTTTGCAGCCAATTCAGCACAACGTGCATTTCTACCCGATCTTAACAACGCCCGTGTTGATCCAGTGGGGATTTTATTAAAACTTTGACTCTGAGCCGGTTAACATAAGTATCATACGTCATATTATGACTATTATAATGCAATTAATAGTTTTCACGTAAGTAATACTTCTCTCAATCAGAATTCAACAGAAATACATGACTATTTATATGACTGTTCCGATAAATTTTGATTGACAGAAACTTACTAAAGCTACCACAAGTTATAAGGCACCCAAGATCTCAAGGCAGACCGCATATTTTTTGTAAATACCCCTTGTCATCCACACTATTTTATAAACTTAACTGGGTGCGATAAGTGATACAGATTATGTTCAAGTGAGTTATCAACCTTTTATTATTATTATTATTATTATTATTATTATTATTATTATTATTATTATTAATATTTATAGACTTGCAATATGGGAACGCAAATTATACTGATATTGTTCATTCACATCTCCGGTGGTGTTAACCCTTGCTCAGAACACGAGTAATCTTTTATGTGAATTTTGGTTGATGTTTTACCACTTATTGTTTAATTGCTCGGATGGATATTATTTACAAAGTTACCAGCCGACTTTTGTAGCGTCCGCATGGTTCCCTTCGTAAGTGGTGTGACATAACTAAAGTTCGACACGGAGCCTAATAATCTCCTGGGTTCTCTTTTTCTTATACCAGATAGATATATTGAGATCCTTAATCTTCCTGCTAGATAGCGAAGTTTTTTTAAAATTTTGTTCATCAATTTTATAGACTGACAACACGTTTGGCGTCGCCCATTACAAGTTGCCTAGATATGTGTGTCCAGAAATTAAGAGTTGTGCTACACATACCCCTCAATCGGATGAGTAAGACTTCTAACTAGTTTACTTATCTAGTGCTTCACTTCCGGCTACTAACTTTAAAGAGACCCAAATTCGGTTAGGTGTACATTCTGGGCAAAGTAAAATTACGCATTACATTTTCGAACTTCACTATGGATCACTTTACCACATATCTTGTTTATCTTGATAGATTCTTACTTCACTGAATTTCATTTTGACTGGCGTACCAACTGACGTTAGACGCCGTTTGTGGAATTCTAACGAACTGAGAGGTCACATGTAAGTCTTACGTGTTTTGCTGCACGTAAACCGTCAGTTGCTCTTTTGGGTCCCGATTGGCAGCGTTAGGTGACTTTGACCTGCAAGCGCATGCTACTGCCCTGTTGATTCGTATGATTCCTCATCGTTATCAGAAGCAATTTGCAGCACTGAATGTTGTTCCTGGAAACGATCAGCTTTGTGGACAGTTTTCCCAGCTTGGAGGCGCAACTTTTGAATCTGTAAGTTTATGGCCGTTTCCTTCATTATTTGTGGCATCCACCTCGGATAAATTGTGTTATTAATCTTTTAGTCCTGCTTTTGAATTCGTATACATATATCACACATGTGACTTTGGCGCTGATTGGTGTGAAGTGGCGTTAGCAGTCTCACGTTTTTTGCTCGAAATTTACCGTGGCTGAGCATTTGCTACTACAAAATATGCTATCGTATCAATATTTCTCACTGTCACTCGAAACATCTGCTATATATTCTGTTAGTGGTGCCCGTTGCTTCAAATTGACAGTGAATGAATATGTTTCTGACTGCAGCAAAATATTGAATAGGATCTGGAGGTTATGTGTTTCATAGTCTGATGGGATTCAGTGGAGGAGTTTATCTGCAGATGCTGGTGGATCTTTGTCAAGATGAGTGCCATGATACCTCATGGGCTTTACTCTGGCTTTTCGGATTCAATTCTGAGTTTTTCTCCGACGAAAGACGTCCGCAGCATCATATGGCTATCGACTGACGACTGGCATGTGGAGTTTGGATCATGGTGCACTCATGAACCCGAAGTTATCGTGATACAAATCTGTCAATTGTACTTGACATCTACGAATTCGAGTCAGTTTTATTTCTACAAAGTGGTCCAAACAAAACAATTGTTCATGGTGCGACGAGATAGAAGATGAAGAGACAAGCATAACACTGTGGTTTGGATACTGATAACACCTACGCCCTCAGGTCTCATCCGAACTAGGCTAGCAAACACCCCCTACAGACACATGGTTGCGTTCGTCAATACAGAATTGGCTCGCGTTGCTAGAGTCTATCGCCCCACCGTGTTGGAGGTACCGTGGACCACTACTGTCATAATGCTGATACGTACAATGGAACGTGACCCACCAACTTTGCGCGGCAATCAACGGTCGTATATGAACTGGCTGTACAAAATTTGAGCAAATTATGGGGCCGTTTTGTCGGATGACAATATGAACAATGCATTTACCTTTGAGATTCAAAGCTTACTGTGCGATCATTTTGAGTATGCTTCAAACAGATCAGACATCTATATTTTGAGGACTATTCGTGTGTAATCAATGGTTGTGTTCATTGGCACAGTTTTACTTTTGATTCGCATCAGCTGAAAAAAAGCAGGGAATTAATGAATTAATGCAGTGGTTTGAAAGTGACAGGTCTTACTTAAACGGTGCAGAGCCTAAGACTACATTCTAGTTGCTATTGGGGATAAAGATGGAATCGATAATTTCAGATATAGTAGTTCGAGAGCCAACCGTTTTCACTAAAGGAGGAATACAGTTGTGAGCATGTGATGGTTCTTTGATTGGTTCTTTGAATAGGCAACCCGTTCAGCTACCGACGAGGATTAATTACACTGTTCCAAAATCCAAAAGCGATAACGATCGGCTCTACTACCGGTGCCTTTGACCGTCGAGTTTCCGATGACTTCCACACTAAGCGCAATCACGTGGTTCTAACTGCTCACCTGAATATTTTCTAAATCGGTTCCATGAGCTGTGTTTAACACAGTGGGCAAGTGTGAAACCTCCAATCACGACCCAATGTTCTAATTAATTTAAGGGTGATTTTACAATCTGGCTTCGATAGTCATTTACTGTATAATTTATTTTAGACAGTATATCCAATGCAACCCTGTGCACTTACTAGTTACCCAACCGGTACCACGTCTTTCAGGCGCAGCTTGGTTGAACGCACATACTGCAACTCATAGTGTTACTCGACAAACTGATCCCAGAGGGTATTCGAATTTCGAACAGCTAAATGTATGGGTATTGACCATTTCGTACATGATTGTAGTTTGACAGGTGAAGTTGGCAAATCACGTCTCAATCTACGCAGCAGTAGTGTTACGGTAGTGGTTCATGGTGCAGCTTCAACACTGGGGTGATGTGATACAAACAACGTTCGCTTCTGTGTTGACGAGAACAGCCGTGGTGAACAGGCGGTGTTTGCTGGTCTAGCTTGGCTCAGCAGTCTGTTAGCGTATATTCTCGCGCATTATCGAAACTGTAGTACAAGGTTCTTGCTTCTTCTGTCTCTTTCATTGCGTTAGTTTCGTCCAGTTTGTTGGAACGGTTGCCGACTCAAGTCTTCTGACACAGCAGACAAATCTTGTTATAGTGCCGGGTAAGTGATAGTGCCGAAACAAGATGGATTTGGACGGTAGTGCCAGTGAGCGTTATGTTATGTGCGTATTGACGCGAAATAAATCATTCTAATCATCATCTAAGACAGCGATACATCGAGGTCTAGCGCCGTTGCCTAAATGACATAAGATCATAAAGAAAGAAAGCCCTAACCAAAAATAGAGGAGAGACCTAAATGCTGAACTCAACTATGTCCATATTTAAACTTTCGACATCAAGGTGCCTATGCCTTGCAAACAAACAACCGAGCTGTAAGTAAAAGTAAGACGTCATCAGTAGGACAGCCTCCTTACAGAGTTCACTCCCCGCGGTATTATGTGCACTCACTTCATAAACAATTCGGCTAAACAACGACAGCATTCACGCCACAGCTCGATTAGCCGCCATCTCGCCGAAACGTTGGACCATGAAACCAAGCAATTTGACCCAAAATGTGCGTACACCTCTATGCAAGCTAACCTGGCTGTTTTTTTGGTAAGCCCTTCAGCAGGAATTCCCGCAGAATGTTTTGGATCCTGAATCTTGTTTCCGGGGCCAAAATTGTTGGACTATCGATATATTACCACAGTTCATGGGGTTGTGATCGATATCTCTATTGAGTAGTAGAGTAGGAACACATGTGAACTTCGCGATTTCGTCTCATGGCACCCAAAACTAACTGACAGCTTTCACTGCTAACCGATGTACAAGTTTATTTGATGACCCTCATTATTAAAACTACTTGTTACATCTGTTACGTATATCACTTAATTGCAAGTATTCATGTTTTCCTTTCTTTCGTAGGAAATTCGCACTTTTCTAAACAGCCTGAATCAGTTGACGCGGATAAACCCAAGGTAATATATGCAAGATCATTACCTAAATACAAACTCTTTTTTAGGGTTGTCTCTTTGCCCTGCTGCACCATACAATTGTGTGATCAAATGGTTTGTTTCTCATTATACTGTCGTGTTGCTATTTTCTTACGCCCTGTATTGTTTCGGATGTAGGTACTCCTATACTTGGCAATAAAACAACTGTGCGTGTCTACTTTTGTGAGGCAGTCGTTGCAGTTCCTCTACATAAAACCGGAGTCTATTTCAAAACTCCGGGTTTGTGAATGGTACAGTCCAAATAGTGGACACATTTAGACTGTGATGCTACGGTCTGTGCTGACAGATGAAACAGACGGTCTTGTTTGCTAGACGGACTAATTCAGTGGTTCAAGCGAAACGTTTAGATGTTAGTAGGCTACATTTCTACTTTGTTCACTATATCATGGAGTTTCGAAAGTTTTTAACACTCCATACCCGGCTAAACATATTTGCCGGTTTTTTAAATTGAGGTATGTATGTTCTGACTTTTCCGAAAGATACTTATTATCTTCTAATTTCAAATACTTGGAATAAAAAACAGTTATTTTTTCTCCCAATTTTTTATGTTTCCGTTGGTTTTACTTTAGTTGGACTGTCCAACCTATCCTGGCAAAACAGAATCTGAATTTTGGCTGGATTTCAACCTTTGCTCCGAAAGAATCACCGCATATTGTTTAGCTCCTTGTAGCGACGGCACTACACAAATTTCGGTACGACACTTTCACCAATGGCTTTCATTTGTGTCTCATATTTTCTTATGTAGTTCTCAGCCGATGTGAGTATGCGTGTTTGAATACGACATCTGAAAATCTGTTTTTAACGGCCTATCAAGTGCGTGATCTCACCTGTTTGCGGTTTTCTTGGTGACCAAAGTTTACTGTAAATTCTGTTTAATATTGCAGATGATTTAACACGTATTTTTGACACAATTTCAGCAGGTTGATACGGTTATAAAGTACCAAAATGAAAACGGCCACATTCAAAGCTAAGCACTAGTTAAAATTACTACTGTCATCTCACTTCTTTTGACAGCCAGTGCGGTGAGTCAGATGACTCCGTCAATAGCCAAGGAGGATGTGGCAATTAAACAAATTTTCTACCTGCACCAAATTGAATTACGTAATTAGTCAGCGGTGACCTCGATGTTGGTGAACGTTTGCTAACAAACGAGTTCTGGTCAACCCGGCGGACCTCTATAAAGAACACTGAATAATCGATTTATGTTAACCTGATGATTGCTGCTGTCCAGATGACTTACAGTTACCTTTGTGCCCGATTTTCTTTGACTATCTGGTGCATTCTGTATGGTCTTTGATTCTTTTAAGGAAGTGCTGATTCCTACGACTCTGATGGGTTGCTAACCACTCGGAACCACAGTTCAGTTGTAGACCTTCATCCTTCATATTTGAAGTAATCAACGGAGAGCCGATGAACGAAGTATTCGATCTGGCTTTATTCACTGTCCTCTTAAAGGAAGTGGCGAGACGACGTGCTAGTGTGTCAGTCAGCGTATATCTTTTGAATGACAATCGCGTGGGAATAAGCTCCCCGACAACCCTTGAAATCCTTCTGGTTATTAAAACGCCTTCGTATGATCCTCCAAGAAATTATCCGAATAATCATCCGCTTGTAGAATACAGGCTACATACCCCAATTCGTGATCCAAATAATATACCGAGCAGATTTCTCTAGCTCAGTCTTCTAGCCATTTGGCAAGGTTTCGTTTGCACTTCATGTTAGTAAGTTACTGCACTGTACTGATCATGTTCTCGTGCAATTAACGGACCTTTTCTTACAGGGTACAGTTTCCCTCTTCTCATTCAGTTTTGTCATAGACGACCTCCTGGAAGGTGCGTTTTAGAAGTCCAATAAGCTTGGTACTGAGTTTCTTTCTGGTACCAAGTTGACCGACATGGAGTGTGCGGACGACATTGTCTTGCTTAGCCTCTCTGTCAAAGACATGGAGATTTTGCTAAACGAAGCGAACAAGCAGGCTGCTCTGTAATAAATGCACTCCGAACTTTCAAAGTGCAAAGTGTTGCCGGGGCAGACTGGGACATTTTCACTTCTACGTTCTTCAATGCAGGCAATCCGCTTAAATCAGTGGACAATTTCACATACTTGAGCAGCACCATCCCGTCAGTTTGTAATATTTTTGATGAGATATCATGGAAGATGACAAAAGCAAACGCAGCCTTTGTCAACCTGCGTCATCTATGATATCGAAAAGACATGCGGTTATCATTGAAAGTGACGATATATAATTCATGTGTGTGTTCTGTTTCCATAAATGTTTTACGGGCGTGACGCGTTCGCGACGAAGATATAAAGTGATCCGTCTCTGTCAATTAACCTACATGGGATGATCGATTAAACAAACGTGACCGTTTGCCAGCAAGTGTCTTGGAAAGCTCGAGGTATGCGACAAATTGTTGGGCTAATCAGGTTGCACAGTCTGCAATGGTTGAGCCACATACTCCGCATGCCAGCTGGACGTTTACCGCACTAAGCATTATATACTGATACCCTCAGCAGTCAGGTAGAACCTCAACGACGTGGCCATAAAATGTGAAGACCCTGACTGTTCTGTTGAATAAAGTGGGTGGATGTAGCCTGCCTGGATGGGGTCCTCGAAGGGACTCAAATCGCTGCCTAGAAACGCTATCCGTGGTGGCAGTGTGCCGCAGTCACTAGCGTACTTGCATTCATACCATTCCTAGTTCTTTCGCTTAGTCTTCTTTTATTAGTTTTCATCCTTTTTGGTGACGTTTTCTTCCAAGTTATTCCACGTCATTGTTGAAGTAGGCGGTTACCCAAACCACAGTATTTTCTGGTCAGGCTCAAGGCCGTCGTGAATGAATGAGTGGAATTCATTGGCGGATGCGCGCACTTTAACCAAGTTGAACTGCTGACCACGTCGACCGCTGAATCCGTGATGGCGAGTGTATCGCTAACACAATGTAAGTAGAACTTTTTTAATCTATGATCGTACTGAATGCTGTACGTTCCAACTTTCCCATGAAAACATCCGTCAACAGTGGTCCTACTGGTGATCTAATTGCCACCTTGTCACTTTTTTGAAGATGTTGCGATTAAAAATGAACTGTATACCAAGTTCATTAGGATGGCAGAAAAACATGCATGGCGGGATGCAAGCACTTGATTTATTCACACCAGTTGATTACACTGTACATTAAATATGCCTCCCAGATGCAGGTTCTTTAAGTGACTCGTTGGCAAGTGTACCGCGGTGTTGTCATTTTCTGCATCACATAAGTAATCTATCGTTTCGGCCACTGGCGCACTTGTAACTGGGACATCAGGTTAGGAGAATGCTTGCTTTTATTTCCAGCCTGATTGTTTCTGAATGTATCCGCTAATTCGAACGTATTTTGAAGGCCGTGAACACAAATTTGTCTCCGAACTAGTCTCAAAGTCTTGACTATCCATTGTACTAGGATGTAACAAGGTGAATTCTACATGTCCGAATTGGGGTGCAAATTTCATTTGCGTTTATGAGTATTAGGGGACCCACTGAGGCAAGAGATAATGATGCTTGTTGGTCTTAAAAACCCCAATGAGACATTTATCATTATCTCTTTATCTGTCAAACTACCAGTTATTTGCATTTCCGTTGTTGTTGTTGTTTGGTCTTTCTCTTTTGTCACTTCGTTTAACTTATCGGTATCCGCATGAATAACTCCCGTTTGTTTTGCGTAGTCAGATTTGTTACGCAACACTCTTCCATCACCATTGTTGGGCGTGTTAATGATGTATCCTGACTGTCACACAGTGTATATAAACGTGTCGAGGTGTCTACTGGCTACCATTCATTTACGATACAAGGGACTACGTCGATATTGGCGGTCGAGGTTAATCAGTCTAGAATTGAGCCATACTCTGAGCCATACTTTGAAATGGCAATTAGCCGATTTGTTTGTCAACATAAATTCTCAAACTGAACTTCCTCTTCTGTTTGCTCCCAGTGATGACCTGGGTTGCAAAAGTGTGGTCTCAATAATAGAGCCTCTAGCTGTGTATTATCTAGGGAAATAGACGAGCAGTTATGAACATATCACGCCGGTTGACTCAGAAGTGACCTATGCAGTTACCTCTCTTCTAGTTTACAGATAAGCTTTGGTCGTTTCTTGTCAGTCCACTCACTTACAGCTGAACTCAGAATTATCAAATAGTGAACGCTGTTCTCTTGGGAAATCAAACACTACGTTCATTAGACTGTATTCCTCTCTAATTGTGCTTTCTTTGACTTCGTTTTCCCTATTGCACTGTTGGCTTACCGTTTCGGTGATACCCTGTCCGGATGAATGCGGTTTCTACCTAATGTTGTCCAATGGCGCTTCGGATATTCACTATTTCCTACGCATTCATTAAAAACTTCGATTTTATTGTTTTTGCTTCGGAAAGCCTGGTTGCAAGGCTTCCCAGTCGACTGTGGTTTTTTACTAATGACTAGTTTGATTATGCCGAAAACTCCCATTGAGTCACACACAAAATTGCCAACCACTTACTCTTTCTGCTTACTTCGTTTGCTTTAATGCTGAGGATGCTCAAAGCTCCTGATCGTCGTGCAGAAGCACACTGATTCCATAGCAGGTTGGTAGAATTAAAGATTATTTACTCTTGTGTGGGCGATACACTTGCCCAACTCATCACTGACAACCATCCCAGTTTGTCGGTGTTCTATTTCTTCCCAGTATTCCAGAACAATCACCCGCCGTCACTTATTTCACGTTGGCAGGCTCGCATTTTTGTACTGATTACATATGACGATTTTTGTGTGATTTCGGTTACTTGCAGTAATTTGAAACTAATCAACAGGAAAACGGTTCACGAACCTCACCACGTACCCACAGCTTGACATACTATAGCCATCTGTTGGAATTAGCCTATTCATTCTTTTCAAGCTGATACTGAATTCGCTGTTCCAATTATTTCACCCACAGGGTACGGTTACGCAGTCACAAAATAATTGGGAAATCTTAACCATTTATCCGGAGATGATTGACGTCTTAGATATGGACGGTAAGTTTTCTGTCTACGAACTATGACATCAGTGATGATTCCAGATGATCCACTGACTTGTTTTATGTCCCGTGTGGTTTTCTCAATTTTTGTTTGGTTAGAAGTTCGTGTTATCAACCTGAAACCATCGTACACAAGTAGTGTTTGAATAACTGGACCTGAATGCAAAGTACTACCTCTAAGACAGTATTTAGGTCAGTTTTACTTCAATTACGCAAATTATTACGGCCTTTGAGCTTTTCATACAATTTGAACAATCCATATATATCAAATATTAGCTTTCTAGTTATAATATGGAAATATTTTGTCACAACCTAACCATAAATACCGGGATCTTCATTTTAGTTATCGATTAGTCAGTTGGAGTTTGTTGCTAATGCCAGTTAAAATAGTCGTTTTAATTCGTCTGATTCCACCAGGCACTACATATTTTGCTTTTCCAGAGTCAGAAACTACGGAGAGAGGCTTTTGCAACTGAATACAGTTTTTAACGTTTACTGACAGTAGGTTAGCTGCCATAGGTCGCGTTTGTTTTTCGAGCTGAGACTCATGTAAATCACAGGGTCTGTGGCTGTAGACGCTAGGAAGATGCTATTCAACCAAGATCAGTGACACGATTGTTTCCGTTGCTTATTCGGGTTTCCTGTGAAATTTGAACAAATTTTGAAGTAAAGTAGTGGACACCACGAGGCAGAGCGGTTCACTTTCAGCCCGGTTGCTCGTTTGCAGGTCCTTTACATAAGGGTTTTTCTGGAAACTAAGTCCCGTTCGTTCCCATACTTTTACATTCAACTTAAAGTTTCTTTCTTATCGTTGATGTACAGCAGTTAAACTTCAGCGTCAACCCCTTACGTATCACTGCCATGAGTAACGGTTTTCTCTTAAACATCTGGAAATGTCCAATTCGCTTACGTCCCCTCTCGTCTACCTATGTGTCATCCAAAATAATGCTGATGTTCTTGTTTCCGTATGGTTATATGACAGTTAAGCTTCAGCATCAACCAGGACTGTATTTCTGCTTATTATGGTTAGCTAAGTTTGCATTTTTCACCTTACGCAAAAGCACACTTGATGGTAAGTTGGTATTGAATGTCGTTTTCGTCTGTTTTTTTACTTAAGTTTCATATTCGGTTTCATCCAACGCTCAACTGCTTCACCCACTGACTCAGTTGTTATCAATAACACCGATTGTTTAACCTAACCCGCTTGCTCCTAACCTATCCTACTAACCTATTGTGGCAGCGCTGGGTGTGCATTGCGTTGATCCAAAGAGTTAAGTTGACTGTGAATTTGGTCCTAACCTGTGCAACCATATCAGACAGCCAGAGATGAGCAGTCTGACGAAAAGTAGCCACTTTCACAAAGTTGTATGCCATTCTGCGAACTATGTAAGAGTGGTGTGAACTTGTATATCATGATCATTCTAAACTTCTCAGTTGAATATTACAGGTTTCAAAGCGTCAGTAGAATTGCACATGTTACTCTGAGGGTTCTGTATTCAACTTCAACGCGTCGTTTTTCACTCATCTATTCAAGAACTACTGTCATTTTTCCCTCAGCTACCGGTGATCGCGTGATCTTGAAATTTACAATGTCAGAACCAATACGGGACATATGCGAATGGGCGCCAGACGTTTCCGGTGAAGTTATTTTAGTTGAGTTGAAAGTCAGTGCTTTGGATTCCAACTTCCACTCTGTCCACTTCACGGAAACGGTGTCTGAAGATTCTCCTAAAGCTTGCCTTATTCGCATACTGACTCAACTTCAAGATCTATTTTACGTACGTTGTCCAGTTTTCCCACGACTGCTGAACAATTTACTTACTGGTGTACATAGTGGTTTGCCCTTTTCTTATATCGGCAAAGGTTATTCCCGAAATGACTTGGTTTTATTAGCACGATTCAGGCCATCTTACAACACCATGTTGCTTTTTGATAGACGATTGTTTTTACTAAAAATAAATCAGTTTTCTTACGGGTGAACCACAAATCCCTTAATTTTAACAATACATCTAAAGGTCGAAAGTATCCGGTGTGTGAATTGCAAACCGCAAATATATCAGTGACCATCTATTGTATCGAGTTTAGTTATTCTACTTGGTATTAAAATTGAAATGTCTTGTCTCAGTCATAGACGTTTCTGAACTCTTGTCACTTCTTCACAGTTATATTGCTGCGTTCGCTTAGAAACTTATATAATGCACAACTTTACATTTTCTATGTTCTGGATCTTTGTAAAGTACCTGTGCCCTTATGATTAAAGAACTTGCCCCTATCAGATCAGAGGACTGAAGGGGTTATTATTGGACGGTGATGTTCAACACCCTTTGAAATGGCTGTCTAATTACGCTCGAACATCTGAAACACGACGAGTTTGCACTGCATGTATTAAGTGCAGCATTCACTTCTCGTGACGGGTGAAAAACGACAAACACCCGTCATGCTAGTGGCCTGTGAAGTGACAGTAAAAGTCATGCTACTCGCTGCTTTTAAGTAGCAAAATGTATTTGCATTTCTTTGTGACAGCATTTGGCGAGGTTGATAGTATTTTTCGTGTTTGACAGTGCCACGTTAACTTGGGGATACACTTCATCAGTTGTTGTTATCGCACACTGGCATAAATAGTCTAGTTCAAATTTCCCGGGCTTTCTCGGGCTTCGGTATGCGACTGATTGCATTAAGGTATTCACTGTAAGAGATCAACCAAGCGCTCGTTTTACGAAACGAGTGCTCCCATTTTTCAGTGGAGCCGAAAGAATGTCCACTACACTGGGACACACATTATGCAAAGGTCTGCCATGAAAGAAGAATCATCATCTGCCAGGAACGACTATATTTTACTCGTAATAGTTGTAGTAGTACTCATCCGAGTGGAAACTGTGTACCAAATCAAGACCATGATGTGAATGTAAGCCATAAGTGGCCAAAGGCACACGATATACGTAGTTGCCGAAAAGTGAAAACTTCTCAGTTTAACATAGTACGCATTCATTTCTTCTTTTAAAAATTCGTGGATAAAATAGCAAACAATGACAATATGGGGTGACTGAGGGAACTGTACGTACTTCGTGTGATTCAAATTTTTCTTGTAAACATTAGCATAACACTTTTGATGTTTTCCGTCCAGATAGAATGTCTCACCAAAATGTGTGCATTTCTAATGGCTTATCACGCACTGCGTACGGTGGTCTGCTTTATTTGTTGGCTGATAAGTTAAACAATCTGGTCCTCTGTTCCGCACGCTCACAGACTGATTTTGACAATCTAATTAATGGTTTATGCGAGTGTCGTTTCATTTTAGGAAGGACACATCTGGCACTGGTTTGCTGTCGCCGTTTCCTTTTACAGTGTGTGAGTAATTCATACTGCTATTCGAAGAATCAGACAATTGTATTTCCCAACTGTTGCAGTGAGCAGCTGTTCCAAACTGGTACATCATAAACATTATAAGTATCTGCATTTACACATTACTTTCGCTTTGGCTGTTACGTTTAGGAAACACTTCACCCGGGTGTTGTGCTTGGTGCGCGAGCACGATGTAATCACAATGACGAGAGATTGTCACAATCATGTTGACTACTTCTTGAGTTGATTAGTCAGTGGTGGTCTTGCAGCTGGAGTTTATCACGTGGACTTTGATCGTGTTGCTGTTCGGCTCGTTTTGCAGTTTGCACGGAAACCATGCACTTGTGAATGCAGGGTGATTTGCATATGTTTGAGTGGATAGGCTATGTAAAGTTTCATGTAGTAGTAATAAGCAATTTCTTCTGTTCACGTCAGCTAAACGAGTACGAGAATTACAGAGAGGATATTGCGGCGACTTTGGAAGTTTGCTGCAAAAATGAATGTTTCGAAGAAACCATGCTGTTGCATCATGGGTCGAGTTCTGTTGCGTCGACGCATCTTTAATCAAGTGTCGGTTGATCCCTCTTGGTTGAGTATCTCAAAACCCTTCATCAGGCATAGATATAAATTGACCACAGGCTTGCTGCAAATTACTAAGGGTTGTTCGATGAAGTAACTAAAGACAGTGAAACCGTTCTTTTGTTTAGGAATAACCAAGTTTCAATTAGAGTGAAGTTGGTTTAGCGAACAGTCTGTTTTCGGCTGCTCTTCATCGGATCAATTACGTAGCGTTTTATGTCATCATGCTTGTCAAGCGAAGACACTTAAGCAGTTGCAATCAACTTATAAGATGAATATACAGTTTCAGATCGATAGGAAACGTTACTGTCAGAAGGATGGCATTGCGATAGGGTCATCGTTTAACCCCACTATTGGCAGATATCTTATTGGTAATGTTAGTAGGAAATACGGTTCGTGAGATTATTGACCATAGCACTTTCTACGGGAGGTACGTAGACGATATCGTCTGTGCGGTTGACAAAACTGTGGACATAGATAGCCTACTTGCTTAAAGGAACAGTGCATCCTAATCTCTACTTTACACTTTGGACCGAAACTGATGGACGAATATCCTTCTTGGATTTGGCGCTAAATCGCCATGTAGATGGTTCAGTTCAGGCTGGTATTCGCAGGTAAAAGACTTGAAACAACCTTTATCCTCATTTTCAGTTACGTACCTCTCAGGCAGAAAAGAACCCTCGTTCGTAGTTTGATGCACAGAGCTATGAATATATTTACTGATTGTACCATTGCAGCAAAAATGATATTTTTATGGCGGAACTTCGCGGAGAATTCCTACCCCCAAAACTTTATTGATAGGCACATGGAACTGACAACACCGAAAGTTAAGCTACTATCTGCAGAAAAGGAGTTGATTCATGTGACGTTGGACCATAAATGTGAGGCATTGGCTGAACTGGTGATCCGTAGGATAAATAACACAATTGATGAGACCTACAGTGCAGTTTAACCGCAAGTCTTGTTCAGATCTGACCCATTAGTTTACCTACAAATTAAAGATACGTTGCCTAAATGTGTGGCCACACTTTGTGTTCACTGTTTCACGGACTGCTGTGGAGTCGGTTACGTCGGTCGCACAACCAGGCGCCTTTCTCAGATGATACGTGAACACCACCACACACGGCTGACTAAAAGCGAAATGAAGTCCATTTCGGGTGTAATTCTGGCACATCTCGTTGACTCGGGGCACCAAGTCTAACTGGAAGTGGCTTTCCAGCCCGTTTACCGCTTGCCCAGCCGACATTCCTAAGTCGTCGACTGTCACATTCTGATCACTACGAAAGCGGTTGGGATTCGGTTACACAATCCACAATTGTGCGCTCAGCAAACATTTGTCCATGCGCTGCGATTACCATGGCCCCTGTTATTACCTTGTTACTTCCGAAGGTCAACTTGGCCACCTAGTCGCCCTCCAAATCAGAAGCGTTTGACGTAACTATATGACAAATTGCTCTGGATTTTGCTCGCTTGATAACCAGGATGGTATAAAATGTTATGTAAGCGACTCAGTGATGAATAAATGAAAACAGACTGTTCCCCAAACCATTTTTGCTTCTGACGAGCTCACGGAAGCTATTCGAAACGTTGAATGTTATGTCTCATGATCCGCAGTTGTGTTAGTCATTGCTCTGGGGTCAATGGGGATATGTTTAAAACTAATCCTAGCTGTCGCTAGCTTGTCACACAGACTACAAATTGACCGAGCATTTTGAAGAGAATCAGTCGGTTTAAAATAATCGAACTCGAGGCTGATTTTGATTTTCTTGGCATCATTTCTTCTTTACACCTTCAAGCGTTACAGTGCAACAAGTTTAAACTTGATGCCCTTTTTCGAGGATAGTGACGAGAGGTTGATATTTGTACTGTCATCACTTTAGGGCGGTCCTGGAAACTGCAGAGACGTCTAACGATTGCTGTCAGTAACTATTATCGTTTTTTAGTGGTAGTCATTGGCCTGTATGACCATCACAAGTAAATCACACTTGTTTCGATGATGTCCGTGTTACTCATCGACTGGATACTGTGTCGTAGATGCAACAGTTACATTTTCGCTGCTTGACAGTCTCCTCAGCAGTGAAATCTCTATCAGTTGTCGTGACAAACGACGGCTCAAACCACCACTTATGCGTATATGTAAACTGTTTCTGGAGCTGAGGTGTGACAAGCTGAATGTCTCAGTTGATTGTGTTGTCATTCCCCGTTGGTCCTTGCTCCTTAAAGGTAATATTTATTCAACCTTGTCTGTTGTTTGAAATCCCTTATTGTTTTCAGAAATCTAATCAAGAAAACTTACTAGTATCCATACTTCTTCATTTTTAACTTACCTTGTTGAGTCCACCGTATTACTTACTCTCACTATTTTATTTACCCGAGAGTGCACGGTATAGTTTTGTGAAGGTCACTCGTTTAATTACAGCTCACTTTGTTTGGTACTCAGGTCGACTTGAATCGTGTGGCCCTGAAATTTGCAATTACTAAGTGTCTTTCTGGGATTTGTGACAAAAGTTTTTTTATAGACTGCTTCTCAGTGATGACGTTTCCTCAGTCTATAAGGTTTGTAAAATGTCAGCTTGTGCTAACTGCGGTGCGCTATACAATTTCAGACTACCTTACTCTGTATATGCCGTAGTTCACTGCCAACTGTAACATTTATTTCGTACTGATGATTAAGCGTCTTTGCCCATAATTTTGACCATAACTGTAGTACGTTCATCAATGCAGTAAGAAGACATATGTTGCGATATGTTAATATTTCGTTTACTCTCATCAGTCGC
>JTDE01000937.1:50694-69439 GCA_014338405.1 Paragonimus skrjabini miyazakii
ACATCCTGTGCCGCAACAGATTGTGAATAATACTCGGATTGTTTGATGGTTTTGAGAGGAGACAGTAACAGTCCCGTTATCAAGTTGAAGTCACAGTATTTATTTAACCTACCTCTCGAAAGTGTGACCTCAGTTCAACTCCCGACCGTGGCAGTGACGTCCCCTACCTGTGTGCTTTAACAGGAGCAAAACTCGCGTCTAGTGTTTCCGTGGGATTGCAAAAGCTGCGATCAGGTGTGTGGTGTCCACTTTGTATTAGATAAAATCCCCTACTACCCAACTCGCTTGGAATTGGCTGTCTCATGTGACAGCCAGCGTCATATTCGTTTTCCCTTTCAGCAAGCATTCCGTAACTAGCCCCGCTGGAGCTCATGCTGGAATCCATTCGACTGTGAAGGTTTAGTGCCAGATGACGGTATAATTCTTTCATCGTTGTTATTCTTTGAGTGCTGAATACATCTGTGTGGTTCATTCGTTCATTCAACTTTCTTATAAATCAAACTTCTAAACGCTCAATGGAACTGGTTGCTTTTGCCACCACAGACAGGTGAATGAAACATTCTTGTTATATTGTCATGTACACATAAATGTGAGCCAGTTTGCTGAAATATGACGACTACAAGTGTTCTGAGCCAAGAATATGAGCAACACGTGGATTGTTCATTTGGAACAAAAGAAACAGGTGGCATACGCTTAAACACCATCGCGAACGTCAATACTCATTTGCACGAAACAGTAACCTAGAAACTCCACAGTTACTAGTGTCACAATCACATCTGGTAAACATTATTCTTTGCCAGAGTGCACTCGAATGTTCCTTCAAGTGTTTTCTTCGGTTACTTCAATACTTAAGTGCGTGTCTACGCCTGATTACTCACGAGTAATACACTGCGATTGCTCATCTCTGCTGCGCAAGTATGTTAGGTCTCGCCATGAAAAAGTGAACAGCTGTAAAGCTAAAAATATTGCATTCGTATTAGTCGACATCATCTGATTCTTCAACTTTTCTTCTTGAGCGTTTTAACTTAGCACGACAATCTGCAGCCAGTGTGACAGTAACGACACAAACCAGCGGTCACAGACTCGAACGCTCGTTACATTTCATACTCTTGTTAAAATTTCGACTGTAGGCATTATATATAACTCTTTATGGTAATTTTTGGTAATTTAAAAGTCAAAAACCTGACGAAGTGAGTGATATGTTTTACCGTTTCCAAAGGGCCTGAAACCATTTTGATAACAGAATATGGGCATTTAATTGGAAAATTTTGGGTGTTAATTTCTTAACGCTGTTCAAGCTTCAGGGCTGTTCAGAAGATCCCTGGATGACTAACTTTTCGTGCGTAATCTAGATTGAAACCACTGATCAGAACAGTTGTATAACAAGATGTGGGGTTGTATCGAACAGGGGAACTTGTGGTACCTGTCTTCGGAAGTTACCAGCATTGACTGTAACTGTTGAAAGATTATCACTTGAGCAGATACAACCAACGATATTGAATATCAAAAGAAATAGACGTAAAATAGCTTTAATAAAATACACTAGAACATTGAAGCAAGCATACAGTTCCAATCACCGGATGTGAACAACGAGTTTATTCACGGGGTTAAATGGCTGTCTTAAGATGATTGCTAATTTGAACTACGTGAACGATCCTCGCCACATGGTTTCACGGATAATTGTGAGATAAAAGCATGGCTAGGAGCAACAGTAAACACTAGAGTATAGTTTAACGATCACTAGTCGGAAAACTCTACCGATTGGTTTGCAGCACTCAGCTCCCGCGGATCTCTCAGATCTCACATGCCCTATTTTTAACGACTCTTCCACAAATTCAAGGGCAGATGTGGCTAATCTTAGTAGCGCTGTCCCAATGAGTCTCATCCCACACGATCTTGTCTCTGATCCCCGTTCACGGCCTAGTCCTAAAATGCGAACTAACGTGAATGCCGTCAGCGTTCGCAACTCTAACCAGACAGGCCAGTCGATTACTCTTTCTCATAAAAAGTGAACGTCTGGTTTACTTCGCAGATCAGTATCAAGAATTTCAATCGACGGACCGGACTGACGCCACCCGCATTGTCCATTCGATAATGGTCGTTTGCTTCCGGTGATTCAACGCCTGTTTCGTTTGATCGGACTAGAGTGCATGTAACACTTGACACAATATCTGTGTCCGCATTTGTTTTTTTTTGGATTCATGTTAGCACTAAGCTCTGTGTCATCCGCTAGGTAGGCTCTTTTAAAGGCAGCTTCAGACTCCGAACCCCCAGACATCTTTTGCTTTGTCTGCGTATGTTTCGGCTGACTGCAACAGTATGACTGTTTTGGGCACCTCCCATTCGGATCTGGGAGCTCTTCTATAGTCCGTACGTAGTTCTAATTTGGTCACTAGAAGATGCGAGCAATCAGGTCCACTTACTGAACGACGCGGAGTTTTATCTGAGAAATACGTTTAGGTTAGTCCCATGGCCTTTGGATATTGGTAGCCGGCTATTTCAAGTTTGCACTGAGTATCTGTTATTTGTAGTATCGTTGGTTTTAAGCATCGTACGCTTCTCTATTGCAGTTGATGCTATCCTTCCTGAGGTCAGGTTTGGTCTCACCTGAACTAAATGAATGTTGGTTACAGGCTGCCTGGCTGCACTTAGGGTTATCGATCCTAGTGAACCGCATACTGAGATCCAGATCACTCTCTAGTACGCAATCGCTTCGTTCTGAATTTCACCAAACGACGACCTTACTGACTACAACGGCCGTCTCTCGAGAAACCGATCATGACTGCGATCAAAAACGTTCAGTAAACTGGCTCAGAAAATATGCTGGACTGGCATTTGGAAAGCAACTCAGATGACGGTCACTTTGGCATGGGGCATCATCATCATCAATACAACAAGCACTGAATACTTGAAACGTCTTTTGATTTGCCAGATTTCTTATAGCATTTCACGTAACAATTGAGGAAGGATATCTGCAAGAAACGTTTTAAATCAAGTTCACTCATCACTGGTTGTTGTATAACAGGCAGTTTCGTTGTGAGTAGTATACTACTCAAAAGTAGTGCACTCCTCAGAAGCGACATTCAGGAACAGAAGAGCAATCCCCAGCGCCAGAACGATGGCGGACCAGAAGAGACTATCGGAATAGTGTGTACATACTATGGGAGAATTGTCAACAGGGCGAATGACAACGTTCTGCCACCCAATGTATGTGAATGCACGTCAGCCGTGCGAATTAGTGTCCGCGTTTTTGGTCCCATGTTTAACATGACCTGTACCAGAGTTCGTGCAATCAACGACTTTGCAGGTCAAGCGTCTTTTGCGGTCACAACATGGTGACTGATTAAATAATGTGCTTTCATTGTATGTCGTGTAAACGACGTGAACAGCAACAAACGACCGCGGCGAATTTTTTTGGTCGTCCATGACGAATGAATATTCCGCGGTACACGTAGACCAACGTGCAAAAAATGAGTAAAGGTGATGCACTTTGCACGTATACTTCATCCGTACGGACTGACAGCTGCAAATCAACGTCCTTGTTTATGTATAACCTTTATTCGCAATACTTTTTGTATATATCCTGAGGAGTACCCAGTGAGTATAGCGTGCTCAGTGTTTGAAGTCTGTTCGTCTGAAATTCTGCCTGTCTTGAACTTTTCTTATTGGTTCTCTGTAGAAATGTCTGCGTCTGATTTCTCGAATAGGCTGGGTATTGCTAGTCTTAACTTACCTAGATGACCGTTTATTCGCAGTTGCCCGAACGTCAATGTGGACTCCGTACAGTTTTATATTCTGTCTACCGTCCTCGTCATTCTAACTAAACTCGTACGCCGTAAGTCAACTATTCGAACGGATAAAATGACGGTATATGTTTTGGTAATGCCGCATAGACAGAATTTCAAGTAATCGACTGGGAATAACCGCATGTAATTGAGAATCCCCGTAGAAATAATGTAAAACAATCTTGGTTTCAGCGAACATAATTGTTTTCGGCCAAGTCTCATCTTAGGCTGGTGCAATTATATGGTAACGTTGGGCTCGACTTGAGCATTTTGTCTGATAAAACGAACTTTCAGAAAGAGAAATCCGGGAAAGATAAGACAGTGGCAATTGAAGAGGAGTTCTTGAGGATTCTACGACGGTTGAAACAGGCTGACACGATTAATGCACATGTATTCGAGCGCATCCATCCAGCAGGAACCCGTATCCCGCAACTGTACGGACTGCCAAAGATACACAAAGACAGAATACCGCGTAGACCGATATTAGATATTTGTCATTCACCTTATCATACTGTTGCGCAGTTGCTGGCGGAGATTCCGGAACCAGTTAAGAGAGGTTACGGAATACGATTTGAGCGATACATTTGAATTTGTCAATTCTGTTGCTAAACTCACTGTATTCGACAAGGAAATGCCATTTTTAGATGTTTGGTTCCTGTTTACCAATATCCCCTTGATCGAAACAATACAATTTTTATGTGGTTATATCGAAAGTTGTCTGATTAACGTCGGTCTATCTGTAGCTAAACCGAAGAAGTTATTAATGTCCTGTGCTAGCAAAATTTACTTTCGATTCAATGATGAGCTTTACCACCAGATTGATAGTGTAGCTATGGGCTCACCGTTAGGGCCGTTACTGACTGGCATCTGTATCAGCGTGCTCAAGAATAATGAGTCGGACGAAACTATTAGAACAACCGGTTATTATCGGTGATATGTAGATGTTTTTTTGCGTAGTGGACAAAACGGAGGATTTTTAGACACTTTTGACCGATTTTAACAAGGCGCATAAGAACATCATGTTCACTTTGGAACGAGAAACTGGTGACCGGATGCCATTTCTGGACGTAGCACTAACACATAGATCAGATGGATTGTTACAGCCAGGTGTATATTAGGAAGAAAACCTGAAGTGGGTGTTATCTACACTACCACAGTTATGTACCGATTAATTTGTAACGGGACCTTGTACGCTGCTTGACAAATAGAGCAAAAAGAATGTGTACGGAAGATACGATGGAACTGGACCTAAGCATGTTACAGGATATCCTTTCTAGTAATGCCTATCCTGAGAAATTTATTACCAGGAACATGCAAGAGAGACCAATACAAGCCCCAATAAACACAGCTGATTAAAAAAAGGATCTGTGTAACTTCGCCGTTCAAAGGGGACGCAGCAGCCGAGCTGATAACGCGCCAACTAACTGATGTGATTGATAGTTTCTACTATGCTGCAAGTCCTGTCGTAACGTTCCGTTCAAAACGGACGTTGCCACTTAATCTGGAGGATAATATGCTTAACAATGCTGCCTCATTCTTGATCTATTCATTTGGTTGTTCCTGTGGCTCACCATATATTGATCACGGCACTAGGCCTTTATCCGAAAGAATTCGTGAACACTGCTCGGCGTGCCTTCGCTCTGGAATAACACAGAACATTATTTCATCTGTTCTGGCCCACTTGTTTGACTGCAACCGAAACACAGGCAAGGAGAGGGCGTGTCGCATCGTCTACTGTAATTTAAGCGCCACCCATAATCAGCCATGTGAATTTAGCGCTGTTACCACGTCTGATGTTGATAATCGAGACAGAGTTATTCTATTTTTTTTAAAAATTACGTACACGTATTGCCTATTGCCTGTTTCACCAAGCTGTTCCATTCATCATCACACCAGCCATAAACCTGACCTGTGACTCGGGCCACCACTCACTTCAGTAGTGGTGTGGAATATCCTAGAAAAAGAAACGTTGCTGAAATGGTTATACAATAATGGTAATGATAATAAATGACTAAGCGGGGGAACTAGAAATGGTCTGAATGTAGGTACATCATTGACCGCGGCTTTTTGTCATCTTGGATAGTGCTTTCAGCCAGCGATTTGAGTGGTCAAGAGAACCCCAGCCAACCAGACGACACCTTTGCTCAGTGGAACAGTGAGGGTCTTCACCTTTCGTGACCACGTTGTTGCTTGATTATCTGTTAGGAGGCGCATCTCCTAACGAAACAGCCAGGACGCATCACGCCATAGCGGTCGACTGACCCAGTTCGGATGATGTCGTGAATGGTGGTATGGTTCCACTCAGCCAGATTGCAGTCGTGCGGTCGAAAGCTTGTGCGCCATTTGAACTGTGTTTCCTCGCGTTTGTTCTTTGATACCCTTCGTAACGTAGTTTGTTCTAACACCCTGATTGCTATATATGACAGTTTCATTTGATTTGCTTCCAGTCTTGTCAGTCATGTATGGTAATCCTTCCGTCCTATAAATTTGGAGTCTCTGTGACCTAAATTTGACCCGATCTTCCAATAAACGGTGCTGCTACGTTTTTTCTCTTTCTCGCCTTTGAGTCAAACGATTGAGCGAGTAACCAAAAGGGACGATCTAATACTACCATGCGGTTTTACCTAATTGTTGGTGGTCTCAGTACATAAAGCCCTGCACGACAAACGCTCAGCTGGCTTGCGGAGTACGTGACAAAACCATCGTAGGCTGTGCAATGCGACTAGTTTACCAATTGATTGCACATCCTTAGCGTCGTGGAATACGCGCCGGCGAACGGCCGTGTTGCTCACGCAATCAGTCCATTTAAGTTGGGCTAGCTGATGGAGACAGCGATGGTCAAACACAGCAAGCCTGTTGATATCTGCGTTGTGAATAGGCCACGTTTTCGAACCAAAAAGAAACAAAACACACACACAAGCATTATATATCCCTCATTTCAGTTACAATCAAACGTCTTTTTGATGTCACAGACGACACAGTTCGGTAGAGATAACTAGTGTCTTTGCTATGCTCGCTGATATCTCATCAACAGCCTGATAGTGCTGCTCAAGTTTGTGAGTCCACACTTAAGTGGACTGCCTGCAATGAAGATGGGAGTGGGAATGCCCCAGTCTGTTTCAGCAGCACTTTGAAGGTTCGAAGTCCATTCCATACAAACCATTCATTCATTTGTTCAGCATGTCGTCGGCAAAGGGGCCAAGTAAAACAATGTCATCCGCATACTCCATGTCGGTCAACCTAGCACCAGGAAGAACCTCAGCGCCAAACTCACTGGATTCCTCAAGCGTATCTTCCAGAGTGTGGTTCATAACAAAACTGAACAGGAAGGTAGGTCGGACATTCTTAACGAACACCGCTAGAAGTGGTGAATGCCAGAGACAGTTCGCCAGGTACGCTCAGCCTATTTGCAGAGTAAGCAACAGATTTGCGTAGTCCACTAGAACTGTTTCGCAAAGAAGGCGGTTCCAGAGGACGCTACGAGCAACCGAATAGAAAGCAGTCTTCGGGTCTAAAACGACCATGACCGTCGGCTTCTTATGAGAGTGCCGATGCTTCAAGATCCCTTATAAGGTAAAACATGATCAACGCACCCAAGAGCAGACCATTAGGATGGAATGACGTTAACTTCCCGACGGTTTCACTGTCGGAAGAACCAACAACTTATCACTCGCCATAGGCGCTTACATCGTGCTAACTAAACTTAGCCAGAGCGTACAGACAATTTTTGTTCAAGCGTTAAAAGGTAGTGTACTTTTCCGGTATTTCCTAGCGAAATGTTTTTTTTAATCACATCCGTTGGCTAGTATAAGTCGAACGCCACTCACAATTAGTCACAGCTTCCACGTTCCCATAAGTCTTTCAGCCAGCTGCTATCGAAAAGCTTTTTATTAGAGTTCACTTAATAGATTTTGTGGTCACGTGGTCCTGATGGATCAGTTTTGTATTTTATTGATGACACATTAAACCTAGTCACTTGCTCAAATTCAGTAGGCACATCAGTCGAACGGAAACCCTCCCCCTCATTATTGATCATCGATCTGCTATTCCAACATTTTTGTGCGTGCGGTATCATCAATATTGCTTCCTTTTTCTCACATTGCTTTCCAGAATACAAGCCTCCCAAACACTCTCCACTGTTGCCTGTATCACTAAAAGTGGATAATTCGACTGTCGAAAGTGCGCCTTCACAACCAGAAAGCGTATTGCCTGATTCACATTTGGTCGCTACGGATGTCGAACTGCGAGAACTGAGTATTTGCCTGAGTCGTTGCATGATGACACCTCCAACAGTTGAAAAAATATCAGCATCTGCATCCGATAAACGTTTTGCTACTCCAATCCAACAGGTGGCGAAAAAGGTTGGTGCATGAATGTTTACTACTTTGACTTGGCACCAAGTTTTTCTTTATGTGCAGCGTCTTCTGACGGAAGATTCATTCGTTTACCTCTGTTGATGGGGCGTTTTCCCACTCCACCGTATAACAGAATAATAAGTGTCCAGAAGCCTGCAGTGAATCAGGATTTACTTAGAACGGTGCGTTAGTGCGATGACGCTTTGCGTTATAATTAATCTCGAACCCTGTTTTCATTCCACAGCTACTAATGTGCAGCTTTGTCCGTTAATACTGTCTTTCCTGATTTGATCTTCATTCTCCGCTATTTTTCGGAAAAGGGTCGATGCATGGCGATGACACTATGACAGGGGAAAGTACGTACGATAGTCGCGTGCGGTCCATTAGTGAAGTGATAACTATTTTCGTTACCGTTCCTATGGTGAAATTTTAAATTACTTCATCTATTCAGTAATGAGCGCAGTTTCTTCTGTTTCATTTTTCACCAATTTTGTGTTCTCATTTTTGCATCGAATTGTGCACGTCATTGTTAGAAGATTATAATTGTCATCCAAGCTCTTATATACACACGATACTTGTGTTAGAACTTTACACTAATTTGCTTATGGCAGTAAGGATGTTGTACCTGTCCAATTACCAAATGGCACTGTGTATCGGCTCTAAATGCATTATGGCCGAATCTCTCGTGACACTCCGTTTGTGCTTTTCTACCCCAATATTCCCTTCTGTCTTTACATCTGAAGTTCTAAAATAATAAACAACTAACGGCAAACGATACACACCTGTTGGGAACCAAACGAAAAACACCAGCTGCTTTATAATGTTCTAGTCTAGTGTTTAATTTTTCTACTATTTCTGAAACTGTCGCGGGAGTGACGAAAACACTTACACTCGTAATGCGGTCGTTGGAAATGTTGTATGTGCTTTCGAACACACGCAACCATTCGTTGTCACAAATGAAATTGTTATCAAGTCCTAAAGCAGCGTTCTGAACTTTTCACACCGGCCTACCCATTATCGTCCCGATTTTTTTAACTTTCTCCAGCAAAGGATCGTCACTGAATAAACCACTGATCTGGTGCGTTCTCTGAGTTTGTAAATCTTACAGTTCTATTTATTTTGACTTCGGAGAACGATTAACCTGGCGACATAATTGTTTTTGAGAATGCTACTTGTAATTGTGAGTGGAATTAGATGCCTAACGAGTTCCGCTGTACTCATTGACGGACCGTCTCCAACATAAATGCCACGTCCTCATTTGTATCACCAACTCGCAATTACGCATAACTTCACGATTCATATTTCCGAATAAGTGATTGCGCGCTCAGAAGAATTTTCAGAAGGCACAATTGAACCTGTCCATTTTGGCGGATTCGAATGCTGTTTCCCGCAGAAGGGCGACCAATTGGTCGTACTTCCACGTGCCTTCGCTACTGCGGTGCTTGTAGGACAGTAGCGCATACAGACAGTGTCTCTCCATCCTACATCTGTTGCCTGTTGACTGTTTTGGAAAGTAAAGAAAGGAACGTCATGTGTGTTGAAATATTGATTAATACACTCATCAGTTAACTGAGCTACGGGCGTACACGTGCGTATGCAACGGTGCAACAGTGACGGTCAGTGAAGGTGACGATATTATAGGAAAAGCAACGGCGACAAATTCATTTAACCCACTGTGATGATGACGGTTGGTTAGGAGAGGGCCGTATATGCATTGTCGAATTTTACTGAGTTCTTTACGAATGCTTTTGATCATGACGTTATCAGCTACTTGCAAGTAGTTCCTGTTGGTTTTAAAAATACTTTGCCTATCGTCTAGCTTGGCGAGGATCGCACACCAGACACGCGGTGTAGTCGCTCTCCCACACTTAAAGGCAACTTGAAATCACCAATGAACGAGCTTTTTACCAGTCCCGGTCGGATCAACTTATCAGAACTATCATCCTCTTCGGACGTCACACCCAACCAGTTGACGAATCTTTGTCGAAAATATTCTGCCAACTCCACGGCTGTGGCACGCGGCAGGCTTACGGGAGCTAGTACGAAAACATCGCGAAAATTATGTGATGTTTCAACTTCTTATTTATTAGATTCATCTCCGGTCAATCTGAATCATCAACTAACACCCGAAGAGTATACCAGTGAGTTCATTCAACGAATTCCTTCAAAACAAGCTCGAATTATCAACACTTGGACCAGACTAGTGTGCACCTTTCTACGTTTTTCGCTCACCTCTGTTTCTGTTCTAATGGGTGGTTCATTTGTTATACTTATTCTTATCGTTTATACCATTTTGAATTTTTTTATATCTGGTTTTGATTCCACATCCAGTGATTGTTGAAACACTTGTATCATGTTAAACGTTTGCCTGTCAGCCGTTGGAAACGGTTGCTCACCTGGTCGAATAATTACAGATTTTACTGTCAGCTTTAGGTAAGGAGTTCAAATTCTAGCGGACCACCCTATAGTCAGCCTACAACGGTGTATCAGTTGACAACTGAGTCGTTAGAAAGTTACACTATTGGTGCTCAGTAGAATCTTATTTTAAACTTTGTGAATATTGCGCTGGGTTAACGTGACCTATTTAAAAAAGGAGATACTTTGTAAATGATACCTGATTTTAATGGTCACGTTGCAGTACACCCTTCTCATCAGATAGGATTAATTTAGTTACTAAATGCAAACACATTCTAACTTCTCCGTTAAGAAAAGTTGAAATACTAGGTTTTATTCATGAACCATCATTTCAGTTGCAAGGCAACAATCAGATTCTTTAAATCAGCTTTTGAGTTGGTTCAATATTTATGTAAAAGTGCTTGATCTCAGTCTAGTTTGGAACAGGAACATACCCACTGGCCACTTGAAGCGTACCTCCATTTCCAAGATCGGTACTTGCTTGTTATATCATACATTTTTTAAAATTTTGTTTGAGATTTACTGTTTGCCATATGATTTTTGTTAAGATGAAAGACTATCACGGTTGAATTTTCTCACACTTAGTTTAAAACTTGTATACTCAGTTTATAAAATCTTTGAAATGTGTCTGTGGATCGACGAATATCATTTGTACGTCCCAAAGTTTGAATCCTTGTTATTTGCGATAATCCGCATACGTATACGTTAGGTAAACCTTTAAATAAAATATTTGTTCTCTGTTTTATAGTTCTTTCGCCTTACATGTTGAGTTCCCAACCCAAATGCCAGATTACGTCTTCCACTCTAGCAAAATTCTGCTGGGATACTTTCATATTTGTTAGAAAAACGTGGACGTTTGAGTTTAACAGAAGTTGAATCAGGTGATTCCGATGTACTAAGGAGTGTAGCGTCAAATCGCACGTATACCGTATTTCTAGCAATCCTTCACCGCGCTCCCCACCTTTCCCAGTTTTGTGGTTCAGTCAGTTTACGAAGTTGTTAACAAGCTACAATCAATGTTTCGCGTTTTATTTCTTCACGTTTATTTGATATATCGGTGCTTTTCTACTCACCTAGTCCAGCTAAAGATGTCAGTTGATTCCCGCCACTTCCAGACTCTGCTCTGGTTTAGGGAAACTCGATTTCCAGCCCTATGGTTCACGTGAATTAATACGGAAACATCATGGGTATTTTAGTCGTGAATTAGTCGAGTCGATTGCGCGCCAATACAACTGGGATGTTTCATTCGATTTACCTTAAGCGGTTGTACTAAATCCATTCGTTCTAAGTATGTTTTCAATACTTATTGAGTCGTACTGCACTAATCCTTTTGATACATCAAGCAAGCGTGGAATGACAATGATTAAATACGCATACAATCATACCACACATTATCTAATCAAAACCATGGCAATCCAATAGGTTGCCTCAACCAATCTTATGTGCACGACTTCAGCAACAATATATTGATTGAACCAACAGAGTAAACTTGGTGACTTGTTGTTATGAATTTTTCAGCAATCGAACGGCTAATTCACTTATTTGTGGCCGACGCGGCTCCAGTTATTTCAAACATTCCAGAAGGTGTTAGGCCACTCGGTGAGACAGTTGTCCATCTGTTCTACTTAGATGAACATCACTGCAACTGTACGTGAACAAATACACAACGTGTAAGACCGAATGATTAAATGAACTGGTCCTTCAGTGGTATGAACCAAACCCAACTTTGCAACCGCATACGTTCGAAATGGAACGGGCTTCGATTTGTGCATGAAATCATTCGTCACACAGTCATCTCTAAATTATATGGCGGTATATATGTATATATATATGTATATATATACATACATATATTTATATGTATATGCTTGATATCAGCCACGTTCATAATGTTCAAATCGTATTGTGTTATTCAAAACGGTCACGATTCGTTTGGATTTAGACATTGGTTCTTGCCTTGTCGGTAGAGACGCACATCAATTCCGTTCAACAAATGTTCACTTTCGACAGCTCCACACGTGTCTCAGTAATTTCAGGGAAACATTATGTAGCAGAAATATTTGTTGAGTAAATTTGGCACTGCTCTAGACAAAAAAGTTGTTTACGTGGTCGTTTGAGGTGTGTCTTCCGTGGTGTAATACTTTTGTTTGTCCTCATGTTTCAGTCATTTCGTTACCCAAATTGTCAACTGAGGTCCGTTTCCCCGCTCGATCCAGTGCAATAAGTAAGGTGACCACGAAAAGCCGTGACTACTCCCGTACTCACCGTAAGTTAATTACGACTCTCCAAAAGAATTAATTTTATCATAAGAATCTTTTGCTACTCACGTGGGTTGTTTACATCTCAATTGCGTCGTCTCGACTCGATCCATTTAATTGCATAGGTTATTCAAAGTACTCCTCATAATTTCTCAATTTAGCTCTGTTTGAAGAGAATCCCGATGGAGATCAAGCACTCTGTTTACATTCTCAGTCGGATTCGTCAGATTCTGATTATCAACCACCTGCTAAAGCAACTGCTGGTTTAACACCATCAACGCGACGTCGCAGTCTTCGTTCAGCTAAAACAATTAAATCGACCGAACCACCATTATCACCATCATTTTGTGTGGATGAACAGTTGGGTAACACACTGCAAGTGGATACTACGGCTCAACAACCCAGCAATCACTTGCCACCAATGCAATTAACAAGTACCCCTGCGCAAGTTGTATTGCTTTCACCTTATGCAAAACCTGTGTCCTCCATGAAGAAACGTCGTTTTTTTGCCAGTTCACGTTCTGAACGTCTTGATCGTGAAAAAAAGCGATTTGAACAAGCATGCCGAATGACACTGGATGAGTTAAAAAATAACAAAAAGAAAAAGCCTGTTAAAAATGCTCTAACCTCTAGTGTTGACACTAAAATGTCAGGTTGGTTCTTTGTTGCCTGTCATTATTTGCAAATCTAAGTGAATAGTTTCAAGCAGCGTTAACCATTGTTGATTCCAACCTTGAATGTACTCATTTTCGAGACAATGTATGCATTTCTTGACTAAACATTGCTGAAGTTTTTTTTAATATTCCAACTCGCCTTACTACTGGAAACGTAACTACCGAAGACTTTTCTTAACTTTTTCGTGTTCTTGTTGTGATCAGGAATGAAATATCTGACATACAACCAAACATTTATTGGTTTTCTAGTTGACTTTCTGTTCATGTTTCATGTAGTTTACACAAGGCGTTTGCAGCATGTCGCGATTCAAATATTTTGTTTAAATTTACAGCAGCTTACATTGTTTTCTTGCTTGTGACGGAGTAAAACTGCTAACCTTCTTTATAATGGCAAGATCTGTCACTGTCGTACTACGTGTTGAGTCAAATGTTAGTTGGATATTGTGAAACTTCTTAGACCTCGAAAGAAGTAGTCACCGTAATCGAGATCCGATTGGTAACTATGATTGATAGCTGACATTTGTGCGTGATGAATCAGAATAATCAAACTCCGGCTCGCTAAACGGCTTGTCATCAAGATGGACGGGGGGGGGTGCCAGAAGAAAGAGTTCTCCGGGAAAACACGCGTGCACATTCGAAGAAGCATTTAGTCAGAATGCAACAAGTGGTTTAATGACGTTGAACTTAAGCACGGACTTTTGATTGCGCTGATACTAATATAACTTTGGTAGTCAATTCTTGCCAACGGTGTCTTATTTGGATTGGAAGTATTCCACTAGTGCAATTATCAAATTGTGATTGATGCTAGATCCCCAGTGATGTCTGTGTTTGGTTGATTGTCTTTCTGTTATTCTGCGTTAACTCTGGCAACATGTCTTTTGTGCACTATGTAACAGCATCTTTTCAAATGATATAGTTTATATTCGAATTATCTACTCCATTCTAATTTATCTCTTTTTTTCTTAGAAGTTGTTTCGACGACCAAAATTCGCTCCCGGAAACCCACTCTATCTCAAGCCATTGATTGTGCCGTGGCTTCGCAAGCTATGCCGACTGATAGGTGAGTTCGTTTGCTTATATTAACAAACTTTCCCAGTTGTTTTGATGATGCGCATTTCGATTAATAACATGATTTCTACTTGTCACTTCAGCGATTTGGATTTTGTACCTGAGATTTTGGATTCTGAGGATATCCACAAACCAAGATGTGACTCTCATTCTGCTGAAAGCTCTAAGGTTGCATTGCCCAAGCTTGAGACTGTAATTGAGGGTTCTCAGTGTGAAGAAGTCATTCCTGCATCATGGGAATCTGCAGTTAACACTCAGTGCAAACCAACAGAACCGGATGGTCACTTTACTCACATTGAGGCTTTAGCGGAACCTGATGGATTTCCCCATAGTTCTAGTGAAGACTTTGAGGCGTTTGATGACGTATTATCTGCTGCCCCCAGTCTCTTTGCCCCCACACCACCTCCATCAAATCCAAAATCGAAAGCTGCACGTAAAGTTCCCGCGAGGTCCCGTGTTGAGCCAATCCAGCTTATCCAACAGTCGTCAAAGGCGGTTAACTCCTATCCCAGTGGTAGGAAGGAGTTTCAACCTGAGGTGAGTGTCAGATGGTTTGCTTCAAGATACGTAGCAGGGTTTATAATTTTAAATACCTGCGCCTTTTTTCACCCCAAATTCCTTTTCACTGGTACCACGATCTGCTTTTCTTCCAAGCGATGTTTAGAATCGGTACTCAAATGATCATACTTCGAACCCGTTGATCTCGGTCGAAATGTCCTTTCAGATGTTTTAAGACCTTGCGATTCCAACATTGTTCTACTGAACACTTCTGTGATTAACCATTCCAACGTTAAAAATACATACGTGTATGGAAAACGGAGATCAAGGGATCCAGACGGCGGGGTCATGCAACGAAAGCAGACAAGAAGTCCTTACAGGCGTGAACCTAACGGTTTGAAAATGTTTGGGACTGCACAGAGGTCCTTGGAGGTAGGCACCTGTAAACGTTAGTAGCTGAGAAAGACCAAGTGCCTCTTGGGAGTAGGACAGGGGATCCATACCTTCCTGCAGTTGCCGTTTTTTAGTTCAACTGTCATTAATTCAGCTCTTGCTTTATCAGTAACCTCACTAACTCCTGAACCATCGTCACGTAAGAACCGGAACGCGACACAGTATCTAATGGGATTTACCATGAGTCACCGATGACGTTGCCAAGTGTCCACTTCAAACATCGAATGATTGACGTTTCGAGCAACTATTCAGAGTTCACGAAACTGATAAATGTTGCTTACCCAGAAACCTTTCATTGTGTAGAGCGAAAATCATAACTAGCAGTTGATTACTTTTTTTACCAAAGAAACGATGTATGGAGCAACGCTTATCTGGCGACAACTTCCTAATCAGAACAATACTGCGATCAATTCGGTATAATACTATTACGGAACGACAAACTTAATTTGTTTGCAAACTTCAACTGTTCGCGGTCGTCCAAGATTCACACAATTACCAACCAAAAATTGAACAGTGAGGTCTACTTATAAGCAAACAGAAATACGTCTACACACAATTCGGTCGTTGCAAGTGCTCCCACGCAACTCTTATTCGTGTCCAAGCAAACTTCAAGACTGATTTACTTAGCATATTGATGCAAATGTGAACTAAGACAATAATAAGTAGTTTGTTTGTTAAACAGTAGATGTGCATTTAAGAAAAACATACGAGAAAGTTGATGTGGAATCTTGTTGTTCATACAGAATACAACATGTGAAGCGCTGGAACGTCCGTGCATTCTGCCGTTTAAGGTAGTGGAAAGGAAAACTGGATTTATGAAATAAACGAATTAGTAGTATTACACAAAAGTGTCACCGAGAGAAATGTTGCCATACCTTGACATCTTATTTGTCGCTTTGTGTCACTCAGACGACTCACTAGCTACTGCAGTACGATAACATTGCGTCTTCTCCGGAGAGGGCTCTCAAAGTAAAGCATGAACTTTCCGTTCGCTGACCAGAATGCTTCACATGTTTAAACTGCATCAGAGACCATCTTAGTCTTTTGTTAAATGAATGAATCCCTGAAGATGACCTCGTACACTATCTCTACCATCTACGTTAATAAACTAATCGAGAGCCTGTTAACCAGAGTTAACGTGTTAACCGACACATGTCGATAACGCGTGTTGTTGAAACCAGTATCTACTCTTCCCACCATATTCGACGGGCTGTTCAATCTTGTGCTTTGTAGTTTTCAATCATCTCATATGTGCCTTAGTGGTCAACTTTTTATCAATCATGACGTGGTAGCCAACAACAATCTTTATTATTATGATAAACATTTTGTAGAGCTACGAAACTGCTTACGGAGTTACAAAAATGCCATGGGATTGTTCTCTGCTTGGATTACCAATCTCAAACATTAAAAGTCCAACTGATAATCGGTTTTGCGATTGAACCCTAATGCCTGCTTGACCCCGCGAATCGTCAATCGTGTCTTCGTTTATTCTCGTAATTCACCATTTGTGATTGCTCAGTCGATCTATTTCTACTGGTTTGTATCATTCCCTGAAACCTGACAGGCGGATAGTTGTTCTACTTACAATTGCCCGTTGTCATAATGATCTCGAAACGTTGTGTTAATCATATGGTTTTTAGGTTGCTGCATTACCACACCAACCTTGTCAACCACTTATATCCCTTTCGAAAAACGTTAACTCAAGAAATGTGGATTTGGACATAACACAGGAGGACTTAGCAGCTGGGACTGAATTCGATCACTTCGATTTCCGAGAGATCCGTTTGCATCAAGCCTCATTCGAACGATCACCATCACCCCCTGCACCGATCGACCTGGTAAGCGAACGTGTGACTGATTTGTCCGTTGACTTTTTATGGAATGGTTGCAACTCCTTGGTCATCATTTTAGCAAATCCCGTTGATCTCATAACTAGTCAACGTTCTCGGAACTGATTACCTGTTCACCGAAACGATTGCACGCGTCCACTGTTATGTAAGACTTCATGTTTATAGTTTACCGCCTGTAGATTACGAAACAGTCTCGTATCACCACTAATCCAGTTAGAAATCTCGTCAGGAACGGAAATCATCACGGACTGTTGAAACAACCATGTCTTTATTGGAATTCTTAGTAGCTGCACATCGGAGTCAAATCTGCTGTTTTTGAGAAGCGACTCTTAATGTTTCCCTGAACCGTTCGTTTATACAAGTTTCGCTCCAGTTTTAGTGATTTGGCGGAGATGCACCAGTTGTCTGTGTTTGAATATGCAACTCTGCTGACGAATCAAAGATTCACTGCTCTCATATAACAGCACATCCTAAGTTAGTCAATCAGTTTCGTATCCATCATTTAAAAACAATGTTGTTCTGAACGGATCCTACAATGCCAAGCATGAATGAAGTCAATCTTGAAAGGCTCCAACGAGAAAGAACTGGGTTTCGATTGAATGCGAACAAGTAACAAGAGCCGCAGGCTCCAATGTAGCATTTGCTTCAGGTCTGTCGAAATACTGTTAACGTAAAATCTGAAACAGCATTTGGAGTTTATCTTTGAACAGTGCTTTACACGCTTGTTCCGGGTGTCCCATGGATTCAAAGCTCAGCTAGTCCAGATTGACCAGTGCCATCGTTTAACTTCGTGATTAATTTATCTAGTGAGCTAAATATCGACAAAACTGTGGGCTTACAAAATAGTCCTTGTTCTACAGTTCGGTTGGTCTGAACTCGTCTCTCTGATTGGTCTATCACATCGAACTACTCATTGTGTACTAGCGTTCAATGCTCCGTATTAGCGTTTGCCTTCCTTTCAATTTCATCGATTTAGTGCTTACCAGAAGAAGAAACTGATCAACTCATGCAAATCGTTCAACCTCCTCTAAGGTAAGTTCCCGTTGTTAATAGTTCCACGACTTATTCTGTCTTTTTCCGACTCGATAAGGCTTGTTCCGAAAGTTTAGAAATTTTGAAGCATCCTTTATATCAGTTTGCTTCGGGTGTTGTTTGTTTAGTTCTTTTCCGATCCACCGTGAACTTTGAACACCACACTTCACTACGTTCTCATCGTAAATTTACGTTGTGTTAATCATAACCAGTGGGGTTTGTGGAAAAATCACGGCCTCCCGGAACGAAAGCAAAAACCAGTCTTCGTGGCACAAAGCAAATCTCGATTTATTGAGTTTCTATTGGTTATTTTATAGACAAGACGTATCAGTAAAATGAAGAAATACAATTGGTGCT
>JTDE01000937.1:77477-93906 GCA_014338405.1 Paragonimus skrjabini miyazakii
ACGCGGTCAGTAGTGCGACATACAATTCTGTGAGTGTAACTGGTTTTCGTCTGACTGCTCCTCTTTGGCCTGTCTGACAAGGTTGCACCTGGAAGGACCGGATTCCTAGTCAGCATAGCCCGCCGGATCAAAACAGTACACAAGCCCGACCACCTCGCCAGCACACAAAAAGGAGCTGTTTTATCAGCATACGTGATTGTATAAAATCGCCCAGTTATTGCAACTACCATACAAGCAATGCCTCACAGAGCACAGGTGTCGAAATCGAACCTATAATGAGCACCACTGATACGATAGCTTTCTTTCATCTTGCTGGAAACGAAGAATGGTGGGGATGGTCCACAGAAAACTTTCCTTCTGTCTGGGTCAGGTTTTTATAATACGTCGGTCTAGTGTCTGCTGCGCTTAAGCCCCATATTGCGTCGGCTATCTAAACCCCACGAAGGACAAATGCATAAAGAACAGGCGGATTCCAATCCGGTTAAGATTCCACTGTTCACATATTTAATTTGCAACGGGTCTTGGAGCACTGACAAGACGACGAACAACCGACGGCCTTAGCATTGTTAAATACAGTTTATCTGGGTTCTGGTTGCTCATAGTACTCACTGGAACTATTCATCTCAATGTAGTTCCAGAGAAATATGTGAGTCTGTTAAAACACACCTTGAAAATAGGACGAGAGTCCACTACATCCTTCACAAGTGTTCAACATTTCTATCACTGTTCATCAAGAGTAGCCGGTCTCCCTCTTTCTGTTCAGTTTTGTAATCGGTCACACTCTGGAAGGTGCGCTTGAGGTATCCAGTGAGCTTGGCATTGAGGTTCTTCCTGGCGCAAGGTTGACCAACATGGAGTATGCAGATGATACTGTTTTACTTGACCTCTCTGCTGAACAAGGTGAGTGACAAAGCTGGTTTGTATGGAATGAGCTTTGCACTTTCGAAGTGTAAAGTGTTGCTACTGCATTCCCAGTCGTATTTTCGTTACAGGCAATCTACTTGAGAATGTGGACACAAATTTGCGTAGACTGATCTCGTCAGGTTGTAATATTCCTGATGAGATACCAGCGATAAACTCAATCCATATTAAAGCAAAACTCTCATTTTGACTCAGCCTATAGAAACTAGTGTGTTTGCAGTAATAGTGAAGCGCCTTCGTAAGATATATGATTAATTGCATACGGCGTGAACATTGATAAGCTGATGCATCGTGGTTTACCATAATTTTCGAGAGGGTACTTAACGTTTGCACTTTAGTTTAGAACTACCGCTTTAGTCAACTTTTGCCAATTTAGAACAATTCGTTCCCTTAGAATGTTTGAACAAAACAGTTTGGACACGAAGAGTAGTAAATACAAGCATTTCGTATTGACTCGCTTTTCTATCGAACAATTAGAGGGATGGAGTGGTTAGTTAGTCTTTAGGTTAAGAATTGTCCAGGGCAAGGTCAAGTTCACGAACAATTGTTTCTAAACACAAAAGGTCTGCTTCAGTCAACTGATTGTGATTGCTTCAGTAAACCGAAGGAATCTTGGACTAGAATGACGTTGCAGTATGCTGAATGCAGGAGCTGGGTCAGGACGTGTCTTGCGACTGCGGACACTGACTGTTTACGCGTTTCAACGATATTGCCTTTCTCTGGTAACACAGACTTCCGCATCCACTTAGGCAAATGTTCCTTCACACCGTAGGCCAGTTATTTCTCGGTTCTACTCATGTCCAGAAACGGTAAAACAATTATTGGCTTCAAATTCAGGCGTCACCTTCAGGTTGGGACGGCAGCTATCTATTGCTCCTCAGCAGGCTCTCTATTGTCTGTTTGGAGCGGTCAGATATTAGTGTCGTCGGCTTCAGCGTTTGTAGTATGACGAACCTGCTGTCTGTTTCTAACTTTGTTCATCCTTTAGCATGAGAAAGTTTGTTAAGATAGGCCATAGTTAATTTCCCGTGGCTACTTCATCTAGCTAGCGGTAACGTCGGTTAAGAAAACAGAAGCTAATATTTTCAGTACACACCAGTGAAGTCTCTAAGAATATCAGCCACGAGAGGCAAAACAATCTGATGCGTTTCAACGAGGTCATAAGTATGGTCGATTGTCAGGTGTAGCGGGACATTCGTGAACTGTCTGAACGTCTACGGAGTTCGTCAACTCATTAGCAAGATTGACGTTGTCTAAGTCACCTATCAATGCAAAAGAATCTTTAGTAGGAAATGGCTGACATTTCTGTTTTAATGGAATTAGAATGGTGACTAATCAGAGTGGGAATTTGCCATTTCCAGAATATACCTAGGCGGCATTCCAGACTTGTATGCCTCGAGGAGGCCATAGAGCTGAATTGTTGATGACTGATGTAGTTTAAAGGCGGATCAGCTAGTTGGTGCTACCTCACATCATGTCTACCAATTTACGTGTAACTGCTGAGAAAGTTACATGGGAAGAATTGACAGATGATTGATCTCCAGCGTGCCACGACCGGGATTAGAACTCCTGCCTTGCTTTCATGAGGTAACCCTGCCAACCACTGCGTCATTGACCCCACAGCAGGCACAACCGAATTATCTCATCTGAACACCTGACCACTTCTGCTTGTGATTAATGATCATGTTGCCCGATCGTCTCGATAGCCCTGTGATTAGAACTTCCGAGACAGATCAAAATCTCCTCTCATCAAACCTGTCAGGCTAGAATATACACTTCTGACGAACTAAACTCAAGTTTAGTGCTTCTTTCCGAAATGAAGCTAGCTGGAAAGTTCATCTGAATGTGAAGGCTGCGATCAAATGTGAGTGATGCTCAACTAGAAATCAACCAAATCCCCGTCTAATAAGTAAACCACAGTAGCAACAGAAAAAGAGACTGCTGTTGTTGTGACCGCAAAAGACGCTTGGCCTGAGAATTCGTTTATTGCACAAACGCCCATATAGGTCATGTCAAAAATCAAACCTCAAACGCGTATACTCATTTGCAAGTTAGTTATGCATTCACATCCATCATTGTCATTCGCCTTGTTGGAACTTCTGCCGAGCGCGTACACACTATTTCGATAGTCTCTCCTTGTCCTCCGTCTTCCTGGCATTCGCAGCTTGCCCTTTTGTTCCTGAACGTTGCCTGTGGGTAACATACTACTTGTGAGTAGTATACTACTCACAACGAAACTGCCTGTCATACAACACTGTCAGTCGTGTGAATGAAAGTAAGAATGGCTCGGTGGAGATTGCCTTTGAGCTGGACTTGTCGTATCATGAGCTAGCCTGTGAAACACGTGTTGTCGGTCCTTATGGCCTTGGGTATCGCTTGTAGAACGCGTGCGTCGAAGAGACAGGGTGCAAGATATGCTGACGAGATGTGAGGTGAATGCATGGCTGAGAATGACCCATCAAGGTTTCATATGACAATGAACCGTTACAGCCGCTTTAAGTGTGGAGACGCCCATCGATTGTCTAAAGTGTGGGAACCCGACAGTCTAAAGTATGTTGATCATGGTATGACTGTCCAAAAAGCACACCTCCAACATCCTTGAAAAGAGCCCAAAGTAAGCCCCTTGGACTAGATTACCTATGACCATTAGGAATTTCCTTTCGGACCTTCCCCTCCGTACAGGACTCTGTGAGTATGGAACACCTACGTAACTGGAAGCGCACGAGAAGATAATTGGCACACGGGACAACTAAAAATAGTATTTACATCGCCCCGCACCACATTACTGGTGTCTTCGGTTCGCATGTTGGTGAACCTTCGGTTTCTCCATTTACTTCACTGATATGTAAACATTTTCGGATATCTCTAGGTAAAGAGTTCGTTTCCGTCTCTACTGCAAGTTTCGATTACCGGATCCCTTTGTCTTGTAAGTTTATCGTAAGATCGTGCCTCATCGCATTCGCCTTTGACCAGTATGGCTTATGTGATTTCTGATAAAACTCACGGTGATAGCTGTTGCGATAGGGTCTCTCTGAGTGAGCATATACCACGGAGGAGGGTCTATTATGATTGAATAAAGTGTTCAGTTCCGAAAACCCACACTGGTTAAAAGCAAAATAGGAATTAGACGCAAATTTGGTGGATGGTCCCAACGATCGATGGCGAACTGCTCTCCTATGTGTGCCTCATTTAGTGACGAGCAACCAGCCCTATCAATTAGGTATCCGGCCAGAGTTATAGAATCCGTTTTAAACCCTCGGTGTTTAGAAAAAGTAAAGGTAGAATTACTATCTAGTTGTATTCTCTTGGAGTGTATATCATCATTACAAACACCGACTTTACTGTTTCACAACCAACCTGCGCTACATGAAACACTGAGGCCCACTGCACAAAACCCATTATCAATCAGCCTAATTCGGCAGATTATTTTGAATTCCGTCACTCAAGTCAGTACCAATATCAGTTCGACAATCATCGAGATCTAGACTCCTCTGAAATACTTTGTGCCAAGAATGGACAGAGATGTCAATTCGGTCGCAATGCAATGGCCTAAGATGCTCATCGCTGAGAGTCAACATCACTGATCTCATTTTGTCCGTGATTTTTACGACTCTGAGGCGAAAGGGTTGTTGGGGAAGAACCCGATTCCCCGAAAATACCGTTTTATTTGACTTCGCAGTGGCCCAACTCACCACTGGATGTAGTCACCTTCATAGCCGGCACGGTCATATGCCACGTCCCTCATCACGTGCGTTCTCAACCTTTGTACCAAATTCCGGCGCCCGGCCCACACGCACGTAATTTAATTGGGCATCACTGTACTGTCTGGATCTTTGTCTGGTCCACTTCTGTCCTTGTTTGGTGATTGGTCACAAACCCTTTAAATGTTGTCTAGTTTGTGACCGTGTTGGCTTCGGATTGGGTGACGTAAAGTGGCTCTGTAGGTAGGCCTGTCTTTTCTCTGTGTTCATCCGTTAGCCTCAGGTGGTTGGGTTGGCCGAGATGATTCGTATTAATCTTGCATATTTCGTAGTCCGTTGTTCAGAACCGTTGAACATCGTTCCGTTATCTACCGTTTCACTAACCGTTATTCCGTTGTCTGTTCACGCGACCGTAGGCCGTATTCCAAGTAGATCTGGTTTCCAGGTCCAGAAAGAGAAAGAACAATAATTAACCCATAAAGTTTCTGTGTAACTTCAAACATTTACTGTAACGGTGACTGCACTTTGCACACATCTGGTACAGTGTCCAAAACATTCACGTCACGTTTGTTGTTCTATTCAGCTTTGGTGGTGGCATATAACTGGTTTAGTAATCGTTGTTTTGATATTACGTCTCGGATTGCGGTATAAATTCCACCACTTGAATGCTATTCTCAGCACCTCTGTCCTCGAAGTCAACGAGTATGAACTCATCAAAAACAGCACTGTTCGTGGTTAGTGCGACACATTTAGACACGCTGCACCTATTAGTGTTTGTACGTAAAAAGTTGCAAGATTAATGGATGCACAACTGATATAAAGCGCTTTTTCTTATCAAAACGTTCTATTCCGACTTGAATGCTATACCTGGCTCCTTGCTATGCGGCTTCACCCAAGGTACTTGTGCGGTGTCAAGAAGAACATGATTGCGGGAAAACACGTTGTATTACCGACTACCAGTTCGACAAATGAAATAGTGGCCAAATATGACTATTTATTTGTTGAATCACTGTTTAAGCTACTTCGCGAGCAGGTGGCCAAGTAGGGCCAATTCCATAGGCGTTGCGCTCTGACTGGCTCCTCGGGCTAGCGTGACACCCACGCTCACTTGCACGTATCCTCCTAGCGCGACACCCATGCTCACTTCCACGTCTGCTTGCGCGACATCCACGCTCACTTCCACATCTCCTCCTAGTTGGTCCGACGTGCTCCTCAGTGCTATGTTGATGTCTGATTTCGTCAGCTGTCACCGAAGGCCTGACTGGTTTGCAATGATGACTGATTTCATCAGCCGTCACCAATGTCCTGACTAGATTGGTTTGACGAATTTGCATCCTAACAACTGCAATAGGCTCAGTGTTTTCTGATGTGTGCAACGAGTAGGCTTTTGACTTTCGTCGCAGTCAACGCAAGAAACAATGCTATTTGCGATTGCGGATTTTGATGACATGAAGGGGATAGCTAGCTAAGAATTTTCAGTGGCTACCTGTGCGTGCGATGACTAAGCCCAACAGAAGATGATGTTCAGCTGTGGGCTGATTGCTACTTAGTTGCCCCCCTCTCAACAGAAGCTTTTCTTAGTGCACTTTCTCCAAACCCTTAGAAAGAACGATAGAGACCACACGATTGACTGGAAAAAGGTAATATGTTCATGAAAGGTTGCCACTGATTTTCTCATGTTCATGGAGTGGAATATAGTTCATAGTCCACTGATATGAGCCGAAGTTATTTTATTAAACCACGCCAAAACCCATGTAATTGAGATGGTTCAAACTCCTTACAACTCACAGTGTATTACGGTATCCCCTCAACGTTACTGAATTTGCAATGGCAGGGCTGATTTGGTAAACCAGTAGGCTAAGAAGAACCATATTCCGTTATTTTTTGTATGGAAGTTTCAATTGCTAGTTTGCGACTCATGATCAGATGAACGGTGAAATGCAGGAATGTCTGGAAGCACTGAGCTATAGTCCAGTGCACTGCAGAATATCGCACAAACAATAAAACAACGTCAAAACATTAATATCTTATTTTAGTTATATTGGTCAGACCGTCAAAAAACCATTGATTCGCCAGTTAAATGTGCAGCTGTTCGTAATTACGTTGGATGTCGTCTGGGATCAATTTTCAGTTGAAATATTGACATCTAAATCGATCATTTGCTTGTTTTGCCTTATGCCAAACAGCTACAGTCTGTTTTTTCATAACTTTACGGCTAAACGAATAGCCCAGACTGAATCAGTAGCTGCGACGAAAAGCAATAACCATAGTTAGAAATTTCTTCTGAGTAGTCACATCAACGGGTCAGACAAGCAGTTAAATTTCCAACGTCTAACAGCAAACCTTCGCTCGCCTACAGGCTGTTATGAACTAGTTATTGCTCACCTGTAGAAAGTCAAGTTTACTGGAATTTTTTTTTCAATAAATAGGCTAATCTTTCAGTATTCTACTTTTACTGTACTGTGGACAAAACCACATTCACCTTTGATCATGGTAGTGAACATGTGTGTCAGAACTGTAGTAACATTACTCGGTGACACAATAGCACCCTCAAAGTGCAAATTGCACAACTGGTATAGAGTGACCTGGGCACACATTTAACTGTCTGCCATGCGTTCTGCAGACCATTATGAACAATACACGGGAAACTATAACCACAATTACACATACTGGAACCCTAAGATGTACAACTACTTTGTACGCTTTAGATTCTTCTTAAAATGATCCTGAGGCGATGAACACCTTGATATGTGAACTCATGAATGAAATTCCGAGACAACACGAGAGTACAAGTCTCACGATATCTGATAAGTAGTAGGGGATTTTGATTTTCATATAGATTGCACATCACCCACAATTGATCGCAGCTGTCGCATTCCCATAGACTTTCCAGTCGGCCCCTATCGAAAAGAAGCACTAGACTCGAGTTTCGCTCTCACAAGCGAAAGTGGATGAGCGTTCCCATATGATAATTCGGTCGTGCCTAACGTGAGGCCAATGGCGCAGTGATAAACACGGTTGCCTCATGAACAGCATGTCCGTGGTTCAAGTTCCGGCAGTGGCGATGATATGCACTACTGACGAGCTCTAATGAGAGCGAAACTCGAGTCTAGTGATTCGTCTTGATAGGGGCCGACTGGAAAGTCTACGGGAATGCGACAGCTGCAATCAATTGTGGGTGATGTGCAATCTCACGATATCGTTTATTAAAATAATTATAGTAATAAAAACAAGCTAGATGACAGAATTTGTTTATTGATGGAGTCCAGTTACACAACTGCACCTCGTGAGCAACTAGTGCAGTAGTCTGCGAACGGAGATGGGATGAGTCGTTCGCTAGGATGGGCATTTGCGTTTCAGAAAGACGTTCTTTTAGCACGAGATCTGTCAAAACCTCTGTTCTGCAGATAGATCATTATGTTAGGCCGTACTTTCGAAATAACAACCGCGTTTGTATTAGTGACCAAATCAGTTCATTTTACTGTCAGTTTTTACCGTTTCACGTGTCCTGCAGACGCAGCTATATCGTACCATGAGACTGGGCGGATACAGTCATTGTATCAATACTTGCGCTGCGAGTTAAATTTGGACGTCTTGCCACATGTGATTCAGAGGCGTAATGTGCTCAACCATTTTCGTAACACTTCACGTTCACAACCGTGGTAGGCCATACGAAACCAACTGAGTGAATAGCCAGATGTCGATAAAATGTTTAATGTGAAGATGGATGGTTTGTTAACTGGACGGACTCCAATTATCTGCGTTAATTCCACTAATATGTCAAATAGCCAAAAAACTATGTTTGCTCCGATTGATATCAATATATATCAATTCGTGAAGCACCTAACAACAAAGATATCTATACTGCATTGTAGGACGCATTGTGTTGTGTTTTCATTTCTAAGCGTTATTCATAAACTGCTTAACGTCCCGGTCATTCTTCATTTTGACTAACCTGCCTCAAGCGTACAACGAAAACGGTCTGTCATCCAGGCCTTAAAAACTTCTCATTCACACTGAACTAATGTCAACTGACATCAGTTTGTCTTACTGCAGTGATTTATTCAATCTAAATTCACAATTTTGGAACGCTTTCTGTGATTCTGATGCTTTGGTATTGATCCAACTTCTCCGAAAGCAACAAATCAGTGGAGTCATTGACATATATCTCAACTGTATTGAACCAATCGAAGACCTCAACCTCGATATAAAAAAGGGGTCAGTAAAATATGCTGCTCGATCTGTGTGCGAAATCATTTAGAAATAGGAAATCTCCAAGGATGCACAATCTACTCTCTAAAATGTTTACATACAATCTAAGAATAAGATTTTCGGTAGAAGTTTACTGACTACCAAAAAACAGGGAAATGGACCAGTCCTCGGGGGCTAGAATGCCTCACTAAAAACTACAATTGTAGGACGTCTACTACGAACCGAACGCTATGCGGCATGTTTACATTAACAGCATATCATCAAACCGAAGTAATCGAAAGTTGTTGGATGAAAACTCGGCGGTGGGGTCAGATTGATTCCTAGTCTGAACCACCATCTGGAAACGCTAGTTGAACTGACACAACGTTGCCTCGAATGGTTTCATCCGGTAGGCGTCAAATTGGGATTGTTATTGTAGCATCACCGTCTTGAATTGGCCGGCGGGTGAAGTCATCCTAAATTCGTATTGTCAGACGGCCAAAGTAATGCCACTGCCAGTTGTTGCGTTTGAAAGTATCAACACTTTGAAACGAAGATCTCTGTCAAATATTCTAAATTCCAGCCACCTGTGCACGACTTACGATACAATAAGACGGAGAAAACAAAGACAATAATCTGCTAATAAGGTAGTTATTCACCTAAACATTGGACCTGAAAAGACCAGTGAAAATGCAGTTATTTTTATATAAAATTGTGATACTGGGTGTCATGTGAAGGCAGGAACAATAATCCTAGTGATTTTGAGGTTCTTATCTCACGAATGACATAATATACGTCAAATCTGACTTCGGATTTCTGGTTTTAGGGTCGAGTTGACCATAACCCTAACCGATTCAGGAGAGGTGACCAAACTCTGTCAACAGCCCTTCGATCCACCCATTCAAAAGCCACTCCAGGTTAGTACTTACCCATACACATACTAGCAACAAACCCAAAAATGAGATATTAATGGCACATTTCTTAACTAGGTAGCCAAATTACCCGCGTAAAACTGTCTGACCCATGACCGAGATTGTGAAAACCTACAAGTAGAATTAAAGATAAGCTATTTGACGTGAATCTAAACAATTTTGGTCCACATTGTATTAAGTTGTCATTATTCGAATCTTGACCCATAACTACGGGTGAATTCCATTTGTTTGATCTGAGGTTTTGGGTCGTTAAAATTTTGTCATTATTGTCACTTGCGTCGTAGGTAATTATCATACAGTCGTTTTCAAATTGCTGTACCATGCACGCCTCGAAGAAACGCACAGACTGATCCAGACCGACCATGATATTCGATTACACATTAATGTTTACAATGCTGCATCACGTGCAAACTATACTGATATGTAAAACATATTTGGAACAATGATTCTTCGAAATAAAATCGGGGAAGTCGAACAATATACCGTAAGAAGCATTCAACATTTGATTATCAAACCTACCTGCTTCACAAACGTTACCACGCTTGCTCACTATAGACTGTATTAATTTCGCCGAACTAACCAATGAAACGTAGCCAAGGTGCCCATGCACAAAGCATCCTACGTGTTGTGAGTGTAATGCAGTAGTCAGGTACAGTTAAACAATAGTAATGTATTATAACACGGAGGACAATCACATGGTAGGAACTGTAAGCAACAGCAAGCCGCAACGACCGTACAACTGGGTGGTAGACCGCACAACGTCAACATGCAAGCGTGTGCAGATCAATGGTCAATTGTCCAATAAAGAAGATCACATGATCCGATTCAATCAGATGTAGACAAGTACGACGTTGCTGATGCACTGATGTGTCGTGGCTGATGAGTCATACACTCGGGTCTGTCGTACAGACATGTTGCTTGTGTGCTCATTTAACTGGACAACACTACGTTTTATACCGTTGACTTTTCAAATATGAAACTGTAATACTTGGAATTAGGGACTTTGAATAGCCCTAAAAATCGTACTAGGATTAAAACCTCCCATGCAACTAATAAAGAGAAGACCTCTTACTGGTTGCAGTAAGTAGTTCATATTCATGATACAATAAACCGCATTTATAGATGTACAACAGTATTACAGGAATCACAGTCTGTCATTGGCTAATCGTATTTGCACATACAAAGTCATAAACTGTAAGTTAATTTGTGCCATACAGAATAATGAAATTAACGGATAACAGAAAGCACATCATTGATATTGTTCGTCCAAATCTGACGTAGTATCTTGAACGCAACGTTTGGATTGGCCTCTTGTTTGATCTCCTATTGTGTTGGGGTTTGGATAAGCGGTGAATCAAATAAATGCTCACCACAGAAACTTAATGTATTAAACATCTGTTCAGTGTCCCTACATCAGTTCGAACCCAGTATGTCTGCCACTGTGTTCTGTGTTATTGATTATTAAGTTTTATTGGCACAGAGGCCGAGAAGTGATAACTTGTATGACGCGTGCTCCGTGCGGAAGGATTTGCTTGGTCGTCCTCAATAGCCATCCATGTTTGCCGTACTTGTGTGGTTTATAATTACAGAACACGTGATAATGTTTGGAGAATCCAATTTTCATTCTAATAACCAGACAAACCAGTTTACTCTCCGGTTCATTGTTGATCACCTAACGTTATGGGCTTGTATCGGTGTACGTCACACGAATCACTTCCAAAGCAGCTTAATATCAACCACTTCAGCATTGATGGTGAACGTTTTTGCACATAAACAATCTAATGCCTTCATCTATCCCTTCGGGGCTCAACACTAACCTTCCATTCCCGTACGTGTGCATGCACATAACCGATCAATGCAACCATGACTCATAGCAGCCATGGTAACCATGACCGCGCGTGAAGAGCTAGGTGGTGGAGTATGGATCAACTCTACGCGAAATTGGCATACCGAAATCCAAATAGACCTGGTACATTTCGAAACAATACTTGTCTCAAAGTGCGTTTTGATGCAAAACAGTGATCCAAGTGGTCTCTGACATGAAGAAGAGAGAACGCTGTTGATGCTGACTGCCAGTCATGTGTCAGTAGGGTTGCACTTCCAGTGGTGCAATCAAAGCATGCATACAAACTAGGGGGAGTGGTGCAGTAGATACACTACGCGGTAAAAAATTCACCCCACAAGAAACACTATTTTTCAGTTGTAAGGCGCCCAGTTATTGGGGTTGCCAGTAGTGTGAAACAAATGTCATCCTAATACGCTCTCATGCACACAGGTCCAAATGTGTATAGCTCCCCAATTATTAGGCCAAGAACCACGGCTAAGGAGTGTAAGTGTTAGATCACTGGGAGTGATCTCAGTGTTCAGTCAGTTCGATAGAGCTCGCTCACTGTGTACGCATTAACCACCTCATCTTACACTCAACCAGACCATCGGACGAGTATGTACGTGCGTGTGAACCTTGTCGTAGATGACTGACCGCTTGCCTTTACACACAGCCGTCTGCCATGATGACGAAGTGAATCTCGGTTCGTTTGTCCAGATGATTCGACTCCACCTAACACCGTGCCACCTGTTAACTCTCCTTACAACGCCGGTGATTGGTAGCCACCCAAAGTATTCCATTGTTGAATTAACCTTTAGCTCCACTACGTCTAGAACAATTCGAATACGTCCCCAATACTATTGGGCCTCTCATGAACATGTTTATGTTCATGTTCATTGTTAGTGAGTCCACACCTTGACTTCATTCGTCATTTTGTACCGAGACCTATTGTAGTTCATTCAGTTTGTCCACTACAAATTGCCGAACCCAACGTGACTGTTTTAATCGCCTGGCTTTGCATATTTTACTATTTTCGGAATGTCTCAATACGGTGATAAAGATAACAATGATTTCCTTGAGGCATCTATCAGTATTCGACTTCCAATTTTTTTGTATTTCTAATCCCTGATTGTAGTTTGGACAAGTCGGAGCTATATTCTAGACTTATATGGTTGAATCTCAGCCTATGGTGTACTCGTATGTGGTTCGGTCTAACCCAACTGAAATAGTACAGGAAGTTGACTATCTTATTTATGAAACACACACGTGAAATACATACATATGACTCTTTAAAAGAGGCCTTAGTAAATAGAATTGGATTGTTAGGGCAGAAGAAATCAAGCCAAATGTTTTCCAATATTGATCCAGGAGATCGTAAACCGTCGCAGCTACTTCGACATACGAAACAGTTGCTTGGACCTCGGAACACGAACGATTCCGTTTCCCGACAGTTCTGGTTGAAACATCTGCCTCCGTCCATTCGCGAACTACTAGCATCGTTTAATTCCACTTTCCATATTATAGAGCTAACTGACGATGCCGATAAAATGCAGGAAGCTAACCCAACTTCCCAACTAGCGTCTGTCACCAAAAGGAACACTTACGATGGGTTTGTGTACTGATCGAAAGACTTACCTCCCCGAACGAGTCGAAGCGAAAGAAATTTTTTCCATCTGAGAGTAGGCCAGTGCTGTTTCTCTTGATTCGGGGTTGCACTGACCATCGACAGGAAGTTAATGAGGTTCTGAGTGACTTGATGGATGGGCTGAGAAATTCGAGGAACAGGCATAAACCAGCTCATTTACCAGTTGATTACGTAGACTGTTTGTTTACTTATAATCTTCCCGAAGATCTTACGTTTAAAACCAAAGTTAAAATTATTGAAAAGTACTATAGCTCCAGAGCTGGACCTTCTGGATTCTTTTCAAAGAAAGTAGCGCAAGGTTGTTGTCTAAACTGCTCAGACACTTCCGTTAAGTACGGAAGAACGAAGAGGTGCTTCCTAGTGAGTACTTCTCAACCGTTACTCCCGCTTTTGAAAAAGATCTCCGGTCGTCACATGAACTACTAGTTTTGTCTGTATTGTATGCAGAGTGTCCTTAGTCTGATCATGTGATGGTTTCTGAAACGCTGAGAAAGCCAGACAGGAGAACAACAGGCAGGTTTTCGGCTTAATCGAGGACGTATTAATCCATTTTTATCTCTTGACAGACACTGGATACTCAACGCTGTTTTTATCAGCCAACGGTTGCGTTAATTTTGAACCTAGTGTCTGCTTTCGGTTCGACTGCTAACCATGCCCCCCAGGGCTGTCTCCATTAGGGAGGTATTCTAGTTAAATACACCAAACTACTGAATTCATTCTCTGCTCGTCGGAGATGTTAGTTGCGCATTTATGGACAGCTAACTAGCGTGTTCTTTATGTTATATGGCGTTCCATAGAAGTGTTGGGTCGCCCGCGTTTGTTTGAACTTTGTGATGGACGAAGATCTCGGGGTGGGGCTTCTGCCAGGTGGTAAGCCGTCTGTTGTCTAGTGTGCGGATAGCATTATTTTATTTAGTTCCTATGCAGACAGCTCGTTGGTCTGATTGATCCAGTTGAACGATCCGGCTGATCCGTAGGGCACATATTTCGCACCCGGAGAATGTGAAATATCATAGGATTGGGTCGGCACCGCCTCTCTCTTTGTTGTTACAGATAGACTGGTCACAACTGCCAATCGTTTAACTTACCTTGGTTTTGTCATTGACTTGTAATATTGTTGATAAGGTTTCCATGAAGATAGCTAAAAGGTTATGCATTCATTTGCGGGAGCTTAAAGCGGTCCGATTGTCTACTAAAGACAGTGTCTTCAATGCATGTGACCTACCTTTGTGGTATGCACTTCGCACCTTCAAAGTATAAAGGGATGTTACCAGATTTAGTTGTGCTTGACCCTACCAATTAAACTGCTAGTTGGAGCGCGCTCTGAATTGTGTCACAGTCACATGTAGGCGTACGTCTGCGGAGTTGTTTGTTCTTATTTTATGAATCTCCGTTTTTGCGTATTCTTTAGTCACCCACTATTTAAGACTCTGGAACTTCATGAACTATTGTCGGTACCAACGGAGGTCCAGGCCATAGTACCCGTGGGTGCAGTTCAAAGCTAAAAGTGTTGACGATTATGTTACTGTTGTGAGTACAGAAATGTCAATTTTTAACCTGGGTATGCTCTGGTAATTCACATCGATGTGTGAATGTTTTACATTTCCACTTGTACTGAACTCGAGAGCTACATCAGGTATTGATTAGCTATTGTCCACGAGCCAGACTAGATGTAGTAAACTTCACCAAATTATCCAATATGTAATGTAGTGTTCTAGTTTTCCAATGTAGGACCTCGATTTTAAAAAAGAGAACGCCCACATACACCTTATGTGCTAACTTGCCGTTGTATTGTGCTATCTCATTTCACTCGAAGCCCATACATCGTTAGCTTGATCACGATAGCGCATTTAGAAATTGTATTACTAATAAGTAGCTTACAAACTCATCAGTTCAGAAGAAACCCAAGTAAAAATATCCAGGCTTCGACTTTAGTCGAACCAGCTTCGTGAACAGCTTGTACAAATGCAGTAAATGCTTTGTTAGCTGAATGAAGATGCTCGTAAACGTCATATTTGAACGGAGTCAACTATCCGTCCCACTGCCTTCTACGGAATCGACTAAGTGATCCGGGGGATTAACTGTCCAGGCAAGATTTATGAAGCAGTTTAGTTTAGAATCTAGTACCACTGAAACCTTGAAATCTTGACAAAAGCATCTAATTAAAATTGCGCCTGATAAGCAGGATCTTGCATTCTATGTAAAAAGTAAGAATGAGGATACCATGTGTTCCCTTATCTATGTTCTCAGTAAACATGCAAATCCAAATGTACTATGCGATGCCGTTGGTATTGTTTTTAAAAGCCTGAAGGATTTACCCAAAGACCGTCTGGATGCTGACACACCTATCTTTCTCCGGAAGTGAGATTTCCTGACAAGAAGTCTTCAAGTTGACTTATCTTCGTAAACGTTAGCAACGCATCATTATCTTAAACAGATTAAGCACACAACCTTGATATTGTATTATTATAAACTTGATCGAACAGCCATTAACACAGAATGGTAGAACTGACTGCATGACTATACAAATGTACAAAAGACTGAGTTATAGTTGCTTTACACTGACAACAATCTGTGCAGTGACGACACAAAACAGGTTTACAATCGATTTTACACATTTTTACATAATTGAAACGAAATGGAAATAAACAGCAGTAGACATACATTCCAACTTCGAAGTATTTAACAGTATACTACACTTTTCCTGAATATGAATATAATGCATCTAGTTACGTGGCAAACCCACATTTGATGTAATACGTTTTGTTATTCCTTGAAGTAATTTGTTCACAAACTTTTGTTTGTTCCTGAATTTTTCATTAACTTTCATGAGTGACATTCATGTGCGTGGCATGAATGTGTCGCCGAAACCACTGTGTCCAGACAGTTTCACGAGTGTATAGGGACAAGTGTAGTGATCCAATAACACGGATGGCACAAGAGTTGTTTATTCGACAAACCAACACATTGGTTAAGCAGTTAAACAAGACTTGGAACAAAACCACTCACTTGCACGCGGTATTCGGCCCCAGATCGTCTCGGTTGCCGCAGACGTCAATGCTCAGTTCCATTAAGTAGCAGGGACCACTATGAGCGATACTGCACTCTGTTTTTCCTCCCTGCATTTTTCCTGCGGCTTGTAGGATGTCAAAATATATGCTCTGGTCCTACTACTGAATAGCCGTGGTAGGAGTAGTATGTTACGATCGCTCAA
>JTDE01000937.1:97663-130953 GCA_014338405.1 Paragonimus skrjabini miyazakii
AACACGGATGGCACAAGAGTTGTTTATTCGACAAACCAACACATTGGTTAAGCAGTTAAACAAGACTTGGAACAAAACCACTCACTTGCACGCGGTATTCGGCCCCAGATCGTCTCGGTTGCCGCAGACGTCAATGCTCAGTTCCATTAAGTAGCAGGGACCACTATGAGCGATACTGCACTCTGTTTTTCCTCCCTGCATTTTTCCTGCGGCTTGTAGGATGTCAAAATATATGCTCTGGTCCTACTACTGAATAGCCGTGGTAGGAGTAGTATGTTACGATCGCTCAATTTCACTGCACAAGTGAGTAAAATAGCAGACTACGGGATCAGCTTATTGTATTTAATATTGTGCCTCATTATTCCACTGCGTGTCATAGATATCGATGATGTCTGTTAGGTATCCTTTTGTTGCATAACCTCCATATTGTTTCATACTTCTGAATGATCCATGGGGATGGTTGCCGATTCATTTCAAGAGTCAGACTTATAACGTATGGTCTTCAGCCGCTTATATAAAGCTAGATTACGTTCATTCGGCGTTCAACCAACAGTTCCTTCGTTTTTAACCATCGTCAGCAAAACCAAGTGCGGTCACGCACATTTGTTCGGTCACCATTAACATAATTAGGGCTAATTGTTAGGCCATTTAGTAAGAAGAGTTAGTTTAGTTTCCTTCAGGATGATCCTACTGTCTCGCAAATATACGCAGATAAATCTACGCCAGTATAGATAGCATCACACTGACTTTCTTTGGCAAACGTTGAAAACTAAAAGTATATCACAGTTCAAAACTAGACCATATGTAAATCTCCAAGTTGGCCCCTATCTATAATCAAACTAGAGCATGCTTGTCTCACTGTGAACTATGGCTTCCCTACCGCTATTGCTGCGTAAAATCTCGACACATTAAGGCAAAGGGAATCCATACATTTGCAATTTAGATCTAACGTGCAGCTCATTGCATCCTTTTCTTTGTTCGTTTTACATGCAGTTTGCTTAGAGGTGTACAACCCTCTCAGTCAGGCAGTTAGCTCGATATCTATCAACTATCAATATTGTATGGACACTTGTGACCTGCTACACCTGTTATGCGTCTCGTAAGTCATTTCTGTAACATTATCCTAGATGGATCTTTAGATTTTTCACCATCTATTTAAAAGCGTTTAGTTATAATTTGGTGGTTCCTGTGTGACACTCTTTGGAAAACAGTCTACCATTACTCCTGAAAAGTTAGCCCATATGTTGCTAAGGCTCACTTTGAATCACTTATATGTACACCCAATAAAAATGCACCGCTATTAAAGAGGTACGGTTAGATGAATAAATATATTGTCTGCTATGGAAACCTCTTTCTACTGAAACATGACAGACAGTTACCGGCAGTGTGCATTGGTTTCAAGTCAAATAACCATTCTGACAAGTGTTCAGTCCGTGATAACGTACATACCTTATGAAATATTAGGTCGGATCGAGGACCTTAACCTATTCTGACATGGAGTTGAAACACATCCAACACGTAGGCACACATGGTACTCCAAGTTTGATCAGGTGAGCTGAGTAGGTATCCATTTCAACGTTTGTTTAGAAATCTACACTACATCGCGCGGTAAGCGGGGATAATAAACTAATGTTGTGTTCCGGACAGACGTCTTAAAACGATTCAATACCCATGTTCTTTTGCTTAACGAACCACAGCCAAGTAAGATAAAACATTCTATCTTGGTGTTGGTGATGTCGACACTGAAACGGGACGCAGCATTACAACTCCAATGAGTAAAATTAGCAACTGCCTGTAATCTTCCTGAATATTACCACAAAACTGATCGTCTTATGCTGAGTAACCTCGAACAAAGACAAACGACCCCCTCCTTGAAAACATTGTTTTGCCTTTCATAAGTCAGTTTACAGGGTATCCTATTAACCCTTAAATTTCTACTAACCGAAGCGTGAGCAGTTCACTTCAGTAGTAACTCACCTTAACTCACGTCCTTTTTATTCATTACTAGTAGCAAGGTCGCGGAATGTTCATCATCTGGCAGCATTTTACACAATGATATACAACCCAATCAATATGTTGTTTAAAGTTATCTATTCTAAGTACATCGATAGCCTGCCACCTCAGTTCACTGTTCGATATGATTTGCACATTTAAACAAACCAATACTGCGAGTAGTTTGTAATATCACGGTATTCATGGCTGCACGTGAGCGAACCATGGGTAACACGTGTTAACATGACGGAATGTTTTCCAGTCCCATGTTAATGTCCCGCGGAGAAGCACGGAGGTGTAACCAAATATCACCTGATGAATGTACTTGTTACGGATAGCTCAGTGTTATCGAACTAGCCTCTTGTAAAGTGATGGGGTAGAAAAGCCGGCGGTGGCTGTTTGCCATGTTAGGCGGACAGTGTAATCGTTATGGTATGGCGTTAATGAGTGAATATAGACGATGCCCGTATGTATGCTAAATTCCCGTTTATCTAGGTAAGCGACGCAAGCACCTGACGCAACTCGGGTCAGCAGGCAGCTCATAGGCAGGCTCGCCAACAGCCAGCTGGCATCAGTCAGCTACTGCGTCACTTGACCATATCACGTTCACGCAGTTTGCGGCATGCCACATTTACTCTGCACAACCCAATCAAATGTCTGCACAGACAGGCGTACATCGATCGCCAGCCATCAGCCAATTAGAACAACAAAAACAAATCACATATCTTTACTATGATTGGTCAATCAAATCTCGGCAATTGCCGTAATTCATGGTAAAAATAAAAGCTAGTTGGTTTGCCTGGGTTGTTTGTTCGCCTTCGGACCGGTTCGTCTGCACGGACTGTTGGTGTAGATGTCTGAGTTAGATGGGGGGATCGGTGCCTTCTTTGGACCTACTAATGGTGTCTACGATGGAATATGGCACTATTACACGTTGATGTTATGCAGCGTTTTGGTCTGTCTGCTTATTCATCATGTCCTCAGTCCTTATATATTCGGGCGACATAACAGGGCGTATCGGGAGTTTTCCCGTGAAAAACGTATGGAGTGGGATTCGAGGTACGTTAATGTTAATAAATGCATGGCTGTCTGAATGGCTACACTTGAACTTTCACGTTATTCAACCCGTTTTATATAGCTTTAGAACAGTACACCTGCCTGTAAGTTCCTCTTATCAGTATAATTGCCGAACTCCTTTATTTAAAAAACTGATTTATTTTACGTTTACTGAATATGAATTTACTTTCGTACTTTGTGACATGATTTTCTGTCGGTGGAGCCGACGTATTGCTGTCATTAGCTTGTAGTAACAACTGTAAATCAAACGAGTGGTAACATTATTGTCCCTTTTCCACTGCTGTTCACGGGACTTCCGTCCGTCAGCACCAACACCAACGTTACATTAGAGGGTTCACACTGGTATTTAACCGCCACACGACTGTGAAAAGACTAAACCCTTGTCTAAAGATCGAAGGCTGTTGCCCACGTGTTTAGTTTGTTTTATGGGTTCAAACGTCTGACTTACTTTCTCTACTAGAGAAGTCCAATGAAGTGCTATAAGAACCGTTTTCTCCATCATTTAACCAGTATCAAATGAGCTGATCGCCCGAGCAATGCGGTAGTTCATCGACGCCTATTTGGGGCATCTCCTAGTTCTTGACCGTCAACCGAGCTAATAAAATGTACGATCCACGTTGATTGAATAATGTACACCGAATACCGACAAGGAGCCCGGTGCATCTTGCGTTGTTCGCTGTGGACGCTGACGGCTGTAAGAAGCCGCGGGACGCCCACGATATGACATGGCCACGGTTTGGGAAAGGATTAACCATCCTGCTTTGCAAAGTTGATGGACGCCACCTGCCAGTATGGGGATCTGTGACCATCCGCAACACTAGTTAAGAACGCCATCCGATAGGACAGTACCAGCGTCTGTGGGGAATGTGTAATCTTCTTCATGAACTTTAACAGATTTTATTCATTTTTCTTCACTTCAAGGTGTAGGCGCCTTGATGTTGTATGTTTGAATGTAGACGTAGCTATTTTTAGTGATTAGGTCCCTTTCCCTTTCCCTTTTTTCTTCTCTCCTCCTAAACAGGGTTTGTTTCTTCTTCTCATGGTTGTGTGGCAGTTAAGCATCAGTATGAATCACTGATGTATTGCTGTCTATGGTGATGATGATGATGATGATGATGATGATGATGACTTCTTCCTTCTGCTTCGTCTGGCTTAACGGCGGACTCAGTTATGTACCTACGAGTACGGTTCAAACTAGAGCTAGTGGTGACTAGTCTGTCAGACAAACACGACTTGTAGTGACTGCTTTTAGTTTCATCTGCCCAGCTGTCGCTTGGTCACCTCATATCTCGGGACAAAGAGCCAGGTTCTTAGCAGGGAGTGTATAGTGTTATCCCCCATAGATATAACGAGGCGCACCATCTTTTTTTCCATCAGCACGGTCACAGCACGTGATCATCTCTCGGTTACGAAATTTCGAACTTTTTTTGTCTTTTAACTCAACATGCCGTTCACTGATACGTTGAATATATGGACTAGATATTGTCAAGTTATCCGTGCCTAGAAAGTGGCATTCAACTCGGTTAAAGCCAATACGGGGAGCAGCCAACCCTTAATTTTTTCGGGACCTCCAAGTTCCACCAAACTGCAGACTTCATTACTCACGCAAATTAGTAGAAAATTCATTTGCTCGGTTAAAGTTATGACTCGGGTGATATCGATTTGAAAGTTTGCCTTTGTGAACCGGGTTTTTTCTTGTTATATAACCAGTCGTGTATAGTCGTTTTCATCTGTTCCATTCGTCACAATATGAATGATAGAACTGTGTGCTATCCACTTCTGAGCATTATTGTGAAATGTGTATGCGTTGTGCTCTATCATCCGGCAACCATCTTCTTAACACATTCCCGCAGACCATTCGATCATGTGGCTCAAGCTTTCCGTACACTATTTTATTCCTCCTTATTCAAACAAATAGTCCGTCCTTGGAAATCTCGATGCACTCATTCAACTTTTGACTGGAGTCGCTTCATGTTCGTTGCAACGGTTCTTAACTTGACTTCACGCAAGTGACGAGTTCGAGTTCCTAACTTTCGCACCTACCCAATTCAGACGGTTAATAGGGCGTGATTCACTTATTCTTAATTACTGAATGTCATCCCATCTCAGACCACTGTCGTGGGAATAAGATGAAAATTAGTGGGCGTTTTATCCCGTCCGCTTGAAAGTATGAGTTTGTTGTTTCTCCACACTTGACATATTTAAGGATATATTGGTCTGTAAGTGCTCATCATCATCATAGTAGCCATGAGCCTGACCAAAAAGTACTGTGGTTCGGGCCGCCGCTCACCTCAATGGTGATGTGGAAAATCTTAGAAGAAAACGTTGCTAAGGCGTTTGAAGACTAATAAAAAAAAGACTAAGCGGAAGAACTAGAAATGGTATGGATACAGGTACGCCATTGACTGCGACACACCCCACCTCGGATAGTGTCTCTAACCAGCAATTTGAGTGATCACGAGGACCCCATCCAGGCAAGCGACACCAACCCACTTTGCTCAATTGAGCAGTCAGGGTCTTCATATTTCGCGACCACGTTGTTGCTTGGCCACTACGTGGTTTCACCCAAATGTTGGTGGTCTCAGTATATAATGCTCGATACGGTAAACTCTCAGCTGGCATACGAAGTACGTGGCCCAACCATCGCAAGCTATGCACCGTGATTAGTTGACCAATTGATCGCGCATCCCGAGCGTTCCGGAATAAGCGTCGGCGAACAGCCGAATTGCTCACGCGATCAGTTCATTCAATGTGGGCTAATTGGCGGAGACAACGATGGTCAAACACAGCGAGCTTGTTGATATCTTCCTTACGAACAGGCCACGTTTCCGAACCATAGAGCAAAACAGAGCGTACACAAGCATTATATACTCTTCCTTTCAGCGGCAACCTGACGTCTTTTCGACGCCACAGATGACGCAGTTTGGCAACAGCAACTCGTGCCTTTGCAATCCTCGCTGATATCTCATCAGTAATATTACAGACTGACGAGATAATGCTACCCAAATATGTGAAACTGTCCACAGTCTCAAGCGGATTACCTGCAATAAGGAAAGTAGAAGTGGAAATTATGGAAAAGTGTGGAAAGAGTGTAAGTGCTAGTTTAAGAGTAATGTCGAACAACCAGAGCAGTGAAACTTGTCACAAACATAACAGGCGGATGATAGGAAGGTGTTCCGTTTTTAGCATTAACTACCAAAAAACCACGTTCAAGCCAAATGCCTGTCGTATTTGCGTTTTCCCACTAATGCATGGTTCAACCCCAGTGCGAGAAATGCTGTACTGGTGAAGTTTAATTTTATTCGCTTTTACATATGTATAATTGTTTCTGTGTAATTCGTTATATGACGTAATTCGCCACTTTTCCAGGGTTCCGACAAATGGTATGGCGAATAGTTTCATGCAACTGTTAATTCGTCACTTCGCGTAGTTCGCCAATATATTTGTCAGTCCTCTCCCGCGGTGAAGTAACCGGAGGTGATTGTATTTTGATTCCTTCGCGCTGTTATGAACAGTAAGAACGTTTTCACTCCATTTTGATCGGTGGCGTTTTCAGAATCAAATGTCCATTTGGGTAGGTGTCGCCTGTCTGGCTGGGGTCCTCGTGATCACTCAAACCGCTGGTTAGAGACGCTATCCGAGATGGCGTTGTGTCGCAGTCAATGGCGGACCTGTATCCATACCATTTCTAATTCTTCCTTTTTGTCTTCTCTCATTAATTTTCAGCCTCCTCAGTAACGTTTTCTTCTAGGATATTCTACGTCACTGTTGAGGTGAACGGCGGCCCGAGCCACAGTACCTTTTGGTCAGGCTCATGGCTGTTATGATGAGGATGATGATGTTGTTTTATGTCTGTCGCAAATGAAGTTGGAAAACTGTCTTCCAGTGCAGTTTTTTTTGCGAATAGCAGTTACAGTGTTGTACATTCGGTTTGTTGAATTTTGTTTGTTATTCACCACAAACTAAATTCCCGTTGAAGCGCGGTTGCCAGTTACTACTGAAGTTGCACCCCTTTCTGTTGCCTGCAGTCACTCCATCCTCAATGTTTTATACGCAACGGTTTTCTTTCGACAGAACGCGTGCAGGAAATTTGCAGAAACTTAACCTGCCTCATCTTTCATGGTTTACAGACTGTAATGGGTTAGAGTTAAACGGCGTTGCAGGGAAATGAGTTTTTAGCACCAAACTTCAGCGTCTGCCGTTGTGGCTAAGGCTCACCGGGGACACATGCCTGATGGACGGCAACGACTACGAGACCGGTTTTATGCTCCTGGTGGATTCCACTCCTTAAGCACAGATTGCTTATGGTGATTCAGCCAGTGCGCGTCCGTAAAATTCTCTCAGATATGGATAAGGACAATCCAATTTACATAAAATATGCCTGCCGTATCCGTACGGACTGAGCTTTACAAACCAGCAGTGTATGTACACCTTGGGACAAAAAAATTAACAGGGTGACTTCCCGCGGCCGACCCGCCTGCGTACTCGCGAATAGAACACCGTACTCAATTCGGGCATCGCATGTAAAACCACTCCTATCGTTTTCAGTTCGTTACACTTGACGCACTTACAGTCGCTTCTCAATATCGATCGCATGGGAGGCCCTTTGTTTAATACTAATCATTCTCCAAACAAGTGATCTCAATATGAGTCAGCCATGCTTGTCATCACCCCACTTGGCTGATTGCCATAATCAGAGTACTGTACACAACTGAACACCAATGAACAGTGCAATCAATAGGAATTCATTATAAAAGAGTGTTGTTTTCATTGGCGTTCTACACTGCACTTCCGTGTAAAGTCATATCGGTCAATCAGAGTACCCCACAACTATTTTGGAAGTAGATTTCTCAGCAGTAAGTCGTTATAATTCAAACCTCTAACGGTGTCGTCCGAAATGACAAACTCAGTCCTTCCTGGTTGTCCGATAGCAATCCGTGTATGCATCCAGTCGTGCGCACACTACCTCGTGAAAATTCTCGTGTCATTCGTTGAATAGTTCACCCGTACTTTTCCGTCTCATTCCCTGAGGCCAAATTGTGACTCATCGGCTAGACTTCCACTTCCCAACCGATCGCTATTTTTTACTCCTTCACTATCAGCATGTCGAGTTGCGTGGATTGTGTTGTGTCAAGTGAACTGGTGACTCTTTGAATGAGCTGCTCTTAATGACGGTCGTGTAGTCGGTCTGTACCGAGAAGTAGGCGACAGTAACTACACCGGCTTGCTTCTTTCAATCCAGGTAAGTGTATATTTGCTCAGTGCATATGTGAAAGTGTTGTTTTGGATTAGATAGCCGAACACTTCCCAAGTTCGGTCCCAGCCCTTCACTCTTCATTCACCATTATACGACCTACACTGGCGTGTGACAACACTCGTATTTTGGTGTAATCGCTGGAATCTTAGCTAAATAATGGTATTAGTGTCTGCAGCTGTCACAGCACTGAATTACTGGTGACTCTGAACCTGTGGGTCAGATTGCCGGAACCGTAATCCCATAGTTCCCACATACGGAGTTGCCAACGTGTTTCGATGAGATCGTCATGAAATACAACAATGCAGCACTCGTTAGAGCTGATGATTGACTGCTACACAATCTTGAGGGGAATACACGTTAGCTGAAAAATAAAAAGAGAATCTGATCAACCTACTAAAGACACCTCTATCTAGACTCAGGCATTCTACATAATCGATCCTACTGCTAGCAAAAATACAACCGAGCCATTTGAAAATAAAGCGTCGTCAGTAAGGCAGCTTCCATACAATTTTCACTGTCTCGCGTCATTAATTACACTTACTTCACAGATATTTCGGCCAAACAGCAATGAAACCCATGCTATCGAGCCTGATTAGTTGCCATCTCATCCAAGGCCTTCAGTTACCGACTCTGTGAATCACAGGGGTCACAACCAGGGAGACGAGCCCGGCCTAAGGTGGCCGACGGCTTGGTGAACGGCTTCATTTCCCTGCATCAAGTCACCACCTATCCACCTCTCACCTTAGGTCAGTCGACTGCGACATCGCCAGAGTACTGGGTGTGGCAGGCGATTAGCTGATATCCTTAATGCGTGGCCTAACCATCTGAGTGTGTTCATACTTACAGATTGGACAGAGGAACTCTCTTGGCAATCACTACCAAATACTCGCTTTCTAACCTCTTCGTTATTTATCCGTTGGTGTCACCTGATGCGAGTGATATCGCTGACATTGATGGTCAGGTACCTGAAGGTGGCTCATGTTTTATATCCTGAGCGGTCAAGTTTCGCTGCCGTTAGGCAGCACATTCTTCACAACCATTGTATGAACGCAACTCTTAAGTCTCAGAGAAGAGCCTATTTGTTGTCAGATATGTTCTAGGTCGGCGAATACCGTTCCAGTCTTGGAGGTACAGGCTTCTGTTTAATGTCTTATGCCCCCAACAGTTGCTGTTACAACTTCTTAAACGCACAGACCGGTCAGGAACCTCTATCATATCATTAGCTAACGGTGCACACGTAGTTTTACCATATGATCATTGCAGTCCAGCAAAAACACTGCATTTTGAGCCTTCAAAGTGCATTTCGAGGTATTCAGCAGAGCGCAAAATGGCACTTGGCATTGTCTGTGTTCCTTGAAAACTGTCAAACACTAACGTTTTGTCTTCATCACAATCAGAATCAATCAGTCTTCTACTATATGTGGAATCCACCCTGTCATCCTTTTAGTGTCACAAACAGCCCTGCATTATTTCGTTTAGGACAAAGGTAAACAACAGTGGTGAAAGTAGAGCCTTGTGATACGCGGCTCTTGGTGCTGAAACTGACAGATAGTCCACTATAAACCCTAACCTGAGCTAGAGTATGAAATTCACGAAGGTTGTTTTGGAAACAGCATCATATTCGGAAATGTGTCTGCTCAGTGAGTTCGCTAACTAGATTATATGCTCTGTGTCATCATTGAGAATTCCAACATGAATATTGTTATGTCAGCTTTTAGCTCAGCCCATAACGATGTTAAGTTTACCAAGGGATCAGATATCAGCGACCAAGGTAATTTTCTGGATGTTGGCATAGTATGAAGAGAAGGTGGTTCAATCCAACGAACGGTTTGCCGGAACCAGAATTAAAGTGGTCAATACATTCACTTTGAAAGTTTCGTTTCGTTAACTAAAAAATGAAACCCCACACTGTCTCTGACGGGTATTGTGTTAAAGATTTTTGCAACTGACACTGCAAGTTAAGCTAGACCTTCTACCAGAGGTGTTCCTGTGGATTGCATACTCAATGCGTTTTATCCAGAAGGCGATGCAGACAGTAGAGTTGGAATCCAAGTTACTCATTGTGGATAACAACTGTGCATTTATTAGTTTCCTTTCAAGAGAGATTCTATGACCGAAGGCATCACAAGGGAGCCCAGAAAGTCAGTTGCAATCATTTACCTTACAGCTCTTTTGTGTGTGTTCCGTTCAACCCCGGTTGCCATGTCACAACTCCGTGTTCCTCCATGTTCTACAAACAACTGTTTTGTGTATCCCTCTGTTTGCTGCAGTCAAGTCTCATTCATTGGCCGTACCACGGAACGATTGTCTGATAGAGTGTTTGAACATCATTCTGTATGGTGTGATTAAAACGGTTTCAAACGCGACCGTTTTTTTCGTTTGACCGACTCCAATCATTTTGTCAGGTAGTCTGTCCAGTGCCAAGAAGTCGATCCAAGCTGATGAGATTTCGGGTGTGGACCGTTATCGAGGTCATTAGTATCTGATTGCACACTCCTAACCCCTTTGCTTAAAAGAAGTTCCTGAGGATGATTAACCTGCCCTGGCTCACAATCAATCAACCTCACAATTTGAAACAATGATTGTGTGATTGCTAGCAAACACACACAGTCTATAATCCCCATTATCCAGTTTTTCACTCATTCTCTTCTCATTTAGTCCGACAATCAAACATGAATCACAAGTCTTGTTAGTTACTTCGCTGTTCTCATGTCTTTATACATTTTGGCATTAACATCTGCTGAACATTTGCAACAAAAATGGTCATTTACCGATTTTGCTTATATTCGTTGATCACTGTTCACGATAGAAACACTCATGCCAAATGTTTACCACGATTTGTCCGCATGTGTAGCCTGTCTACGAGAAAGACAAGAAAATGCAACATCTCCGTCTCACTGTACGATAGGGACAAATTGTACCAGTTTAAGGTATTCAACGGTATAAGCGGTACAGTTGAGTATAGGAAGATTATTTTCTTATGGCTGTATTGAATTACGAATTTATTAATAAACACTGTTTGGCGTACGATTGTCACCTAATGATGTGCTCGCCAGTCCGTTGCCATTGGTTCCGCCCAGTCAATTGGGAAAGTTCAAATTTGCAGTTGCTTTGGCAACTGCAAAAAATACTGGATGTTGACTATTTGTGCATGAATCCAAGTAGATTTCTTCTCTTAAAAGAAATATTTGAAATTATTACAAACAAGCCTTCACTCTTATTGTATCAAAATCCCCAAAACGTGCACTTCTGGGTCATACTCGTATGAGCGTTTGCTAACACCGTTTAGACGATGGTGAAAAGGTGAGCAAATCATGCTCTACTTACGAGAAATTACTCACATATGTAACGGGTTTGTACCGCTGACCTGTTCCATTGCGCCCGTTCGTCGCCGATTGCTAGCATCGGGATCCGTTGGTTATTCTGTGCTATCCACCTGTTTGACGCTTCTTTTTGTGTTCGAGTGATCAATAGATATCGCCCTGTTGTACGTTGAAAATGCAACTGTCGCTCTAAATCGCTTCCTCAGTTCCTTTACAAAGGTGATTATGAGCGTCTTCGTAGTCAGTTGTATTTCCAAACTTCTTATGTTAGACACTGATAGAATGCACAATAATCTTATTCCAACGATTCATCTCTTACCTCTTGTGGAAGTCCAGTACAACCGTTTAGTGTTTGCTACAAAAGCCTCGAAAACATACGTATCAGTTTCCTCTCTTGTATTTCAGCCTCATGTACATAGTGAATTTGTTGAATTTATCTTTTATTTAGTCCTCGAAAGACGGTCAAAAAGTGCAAGACTGCATTTATTCCGATGCTCAACTTTGACTCCCTCACTTGCAATGTTTTCCGGTTACTATTTGGAGTATTGTTGTTAAGCTGTTAGTCAAACAAACCGCATAGCTTTACATGCAGTCTGTCAGTTGCCAACAGTTTATTCCGAATTTCGTTTTTCGTAGTATGAGTCACACAAGTACAAGTTTCCAGATTGGTCAAATGTTTTATACTACCAAACACATCTCAGTCGGTGGGGTCAAAATTAGGGGTGACACGCACTACCCTGTTTCACTCATCTACTCACGGCTTCTCTGAGTCGCTAATACTATGGCGGGTGAATCGGGCTGTTAAACCACACAAGTTCAACGTAGTCAGAATGACCATTTTACCATTCTAGGACTGAAGTACATGCAGCGCGTTATGACTTGTGATCTGATTGACTAATTTTAACCAAATTTTCAAGTACCGTTGGTCTCATATCATCGGGAATGTCAGTAAACCGTGTAGTTTGGACAATTGCAGGTAAGTCATACATGTTCAAAAAATAAAAATGTAGTCATGATAAATACTAGACATCCTAATTTTGAGATGAATTTTTTCGCACTCGTCGTAATAGCAACCAGTACCATAAGGCTTCAAGTCAATAAGTGTGTACTTCACCAACTTTTCTGATTTTTGAAAGATTGTTTCATGTTATGATTCGTTACAGGCTCGTCTCTACCATACATGCAACTTTGGTGAGCGTGTTATGTATTTCCACGCTATTCAGCGACCGGGAAATCTGGTCCAAACCCTTGACGTAAGTACACTCACGAATTTTTGCTTCGACTAACCGACACGGTATTCACAATTGTTTGGCAAACGAGACCTATAAGAAGTTTGTACTTTTATTCGGCAATCGTCTCGTGATTTATCTACTGAAAAAAGCTTTGTGTGAATGTCTGTTATTTTTTTAAGGCCAACGCGTCACTCTTTTCAGTTTGTTGTGTACAGAGGTGGCAACCGTATATTTTATAACTTCCCTTCTGCACATGTGCCATGTCATGGAACTTGGTAATCGTGTTCTGTCAGCCATGCTTCCACGGATTCGGAAGACTTGGAACAACCATGAAATTCTTTCGAATCGTTTTAGTGCAACCAGGACTAATTGGAAACCATTTCGTTCGGCATCATCAAGTTCTGACAACTCTGTCGGGGTTATCTAACCCATGGCTTATGCCACAATGTAACCATCCACATGTTTGCATGTTTTTTCCCGGTGTCACATTCTGCGTTATTCAACGAATCCTTGGTTCTGCACAAGACATATCTGATCTTATGTACGCAGCCGGTGTCGTAACCACGTGATGAAGATAAACTGTATTCCGTTTTTGTTTTAGCTTGGATTTACACCATTAGTACTCAATGGGTACAGTCCGCCTTATACTCAATTCGTGTACTCGCTATGACCACGTGTTCTAACTTCCGCCTTACTTTCGGATGAGATACCATTTTATATTCTGACGCATTCCGACGTCTTTAAACGGGTTGATCCACAAGCGGTTGATGCCTATAAAAAGGTGTCGACCTTTGTTTCCTCTAGCAGAACGCGTAGTGATGCAATGAACAGATAGTGTGCACGACATGAGTGTGGCACGGTATCATGAGGAACCACTATCCTTCCTAAGGTAAATTATTGAGTTTTTGTGCAGTCAATATAATTTATTAATGCCCAAAGCATTCCATCTGGGAGTTAATGTAGTTCAGTCCACGATTTTGCCGATAAAAACCCAACTGAGATACAACTGGAGTTCTTGATGGACACTAATTATTTTGGTTTATTTGCGAACACTCGATTGTTTACCGTCTCATCTGAGTTACAGACAAAATAAGAATCTTTTTGTAAGCCGGCAAATACGTGAGGCAAATGACAAGTCATCGACACTTTTTAGTGACGTTTGGGATGCTGATCTGAGCACTCCAGACAATAGTCCTGTTAACCATAGTCGCTGTTAATTTCATTTTGTGTTACTTCCAGTACGCTTCGGTTTTGTGAACGCTTCTTCGTTAGCCGAGAGACGGACTTGTCTCATGTGATCAGGTTATCAATATGTCACGAGACACCTAGACCAAGTTAACTCCCTATGCTTGCGTACAACTTGGAGAAGACGGCCCTAATTAGGGAGGTGATTATACTTCCCCAGATGTTTTAGATTAACGAAGTCGTCCAGGTTGACAGAATTATCCAACAGTACCATTATTTTTAAGGAGATCCTACGTAGTTTGTTTGCTGACCATTGAAAGATTGGTCCGATTCCTATTACGCGAATCTTTTTATCAAAAATATGCTTAGCAAGAATAACGTTTTCACGAGGGGCTGCCTGGTGTTTGAGTTGGTTCTAATTGCACCGGCCACAGTTTTTAGCTTCGCCAGGAGGCGATAACGATTTTCTTTGTAGTCACCAAGAAAATCTTCCATTCAGTTAGTATGGCTGCATTTTAGAACGGTCTATCATGGAGAGGTTTGCCCGTAGAGAATGATACTACCGTTACGGCAGTCTTCTGTTTGGCCTCGGGCTAAGTTAGGATTTATGACGGTTTGCACATAACTTTACTTTGTCAGGTGAAGTATTGGATGATACTGTGAAGAGGTTTCTCATAAACTATAGGCAGCGGAATGTTCTCGCAACTTTCAAACTTCCAGGCTTAAGGTATATGAATGACGTTTTTGTAATCCAAAATACGCTCCAGGATACCCAAAGCGTCCCCGACAGATACGATGCTTCAGTTTGCCAGTTGGGTATGAACTTTCTGCCCGCCTTTTGGGATTCCGTCAGTTCTGTCAGAAAGTTCTACAGGACTGCAAAGCGTACTCACAAAACCCTGATCACGCACACCAATTTAGACTATACCTGGAACCAGCATGATTACCACTTTTTAAAAGTACTGACGTAATCTGTCCAGGCTATCGTATACAGTCGCAAAACCTGACTGATTCCAGCATAGAATGTTTAGAGAATGTTTACCTCCAACTTCCTGTTTCTTCGAGATGCAGACGGTACGTGGTGCAAACGCCACGTTAATAGTATCAAGATTTGTCAGTGTTTTTATGGTAAGTGGACTGCATTGTCCACAGAATGGTAATTCTGCCTCTTTGACTTCGTTGATTCGCGCACTAATTGTTCAGTAGTACTGGCCAATCACGCGCTACCCCGCACCTTGTTTACGTATGATGGGTTTTCGTCTGGTTACCTCTCAAGCGATCTTTTCGCTTTTGTATTTTGGTATAGTTTGGAGAAATTTATTTTAAATTATTCATCTCAAGTTAACTCGAAGCTATGACTAACTGTGCTTCGTTTTTATACGGTACTGTATCAATTTGTGGGCACTTGAGCTCCTATATGCTCAACAGTAAATTTACGTATATATTTCTGAACTATGGAATAACCACTCCATATTTTTGCGCTTATGTTTCAGGTTTATTTGACCACTTTGGTTTCTATATTCATTTCAGTCATCCCTCGACGGGTGGACTTACTGCTCTCTCTCTTTCAGTCGGATATTTTCTGTGTGGTGAGTCAACAATCCATATAAGTTCTTTTTTTATTCTCTCACCTGTGTATCTGTTTGTTCGGGATTTCGCATTGTTATGGTTTTAAGTGAACCTTGGAAACCGTATCGGACAATATGTTGCCCTTGACTACATCTATAGATTGCAGATCGGAAAAAAGGATATTCATCATGTTTATGTTACAAGCTACAGCAGTCTTGGTAGCCGAGATGAACTCTTTGATTACACTCTGAAATAACTCATTGTTACTCTGACTCAATCAAGTTTTACTAGCTACGGCAAGAGGACATTTGTCCGGACGGTTTGTTGCCAGAATGGCACATGAACCATTTTCGAACACTTGTTCATGGTCTGTGGTGCAGACTTTTAATCAGTGGTTCTTGCAGATCTTAATCGTTCACATGTCTTCAGAGTCGTTGCAAGAACTTACTAAACCACCGCGAGTATGAAAATACTGTTTTCTTTTCGCTTCATTTTGTGTAATAGTACACCCGTACGTGTACGAAACGACGTGATAGCTATACACACACCTCATAACAAGCAAAATTTTCACATATTTCCGCTACGTTGATTCATGGGGTACTTTCCTTTTGTGCTCTATTACTTGTTATCGCTACCTGTCATCGCAATGAGTTTTTAAAACCGTTTATTCTTCCGGAATAATCGAAATAGCTACGAAACTGACCCCATAATAAATCGAAACGGTTCACCCATGTGACCATTCTACATTGATTCTTTTGACACAACCTACCCCAAGTCTGAATCAAGTCAACGTCAGAATAAATAATTATGTGCTACAAACAGATGTCACCGAGAAAAGTACGTACGACTGCATGTTGGATCTACCCTTTTGAAATCATATTTCTATTTCTAATTTCCCTTACCACGTAGGTAATGCCTCTTAAGTTGTCACACAATTCGAACTTTCTCTGGTGCACTGAAAAGGGTATGGTTTTCATTCAGTTTGTCAAAGATACGTTGTGACTTTTGCACAATAATTTCCGTTGAGGGTTACGAATTGTCGACAAGCTGAGAAAGCTTATTTACCTTGTCTGCTTGACCTGTTTTCCTTACCAGCGTCATGAATCGTTGTTGGGAATGGACTACAGATGAACAACAGATGATGTTAAGCTGATCATGGAAGAGCTTTACGTTCAGAGTGACCGGTCTAACGCACCTGATACATATGTAATCAAAAACGAATTTCAATTGACTGCACATGCTACATGCTTAGTCGTGGGTTCTGTAGATTCAGTTACAGTTTCACGAAGGCAATCAACGTCAAGTTGGCCACAGTGACCGGATTTTGATCACAAAAAGTCGCATTTGATTGAATAGAAAAATGGCCTGTTTCATCGGTTCTTTTGGGTTTTGGCCACGTCAAATGAGGCTATATATAGAGGTCACTGACTGGACCGATCAGAAACTTTCTTTTCTATAAGTGGTCCTTGAGAGGAGGACAACTCAGACTATGTGTATCAACAGGTACCTATGACGCTACCAATATATAGACATTTTGTTATTTGAGAAAACATTTGTTCTGACTGTTTATGCAGTTCATTCAGTTGATGCTACATTTTGTACATTGTTTTTAAGAGAGTCATGCTGTTGTTGTTGGCAGATGAGTACAGTTTCTCCGCGTACTACATCGCCTCCGACGGTGTAGCAGTTTACATGACTGATATTCTTGCCAAGCGGGAATCACAGGGCGCATTTGGTCCAAATGTGAAATTTCTGAGCTTCCGGCGTGGCTTCGTAGCTCAGCTGGTAGAGCGCTTGCCGCGTTTGGGCATGGTGTTTCTGTCGCTGGTTCGAATCCAGCCGAAGTCCAGATTTTTCGCAAATGGATCTCTTCTAAACAAACTTAAGTCAAATCACTATCTACCAAGGGGCCACGCGTGACAGTATGATGTAGGTCAAATGGTGTCTGCAATACACGACTGTCCCATGGTTTGGGAAGGAACAGGGTGACGGATGTGACGTATGTTGATCTGAGACCTATAGGTTGATGACATCTGGGATGCAAGACAATCTAAGCAGTCTGCCGAAGGATCAGATCAGTTGTCTCATGCAGGTTAGATTTCAAAGGATGAAATCGTTGATAAACGCCACGATTTGTCTAAGGAAAAGATTGAACTAAACTAGAGCTACCATTGCGGTCCGTGGTTGTATCTGAGCTATGATCCATTTGAGATCTTAAATTCCCATAGAAACTCTGGTGGGTCGGACGTGAGTGGTCTTTTCAAGTGAGTTGTCGTTTTTGTTAAAATCCTACCATATATGCATGTCTGTTGAAAGATCTCTGCAGTAACGTGCTACCTGTTGTACGGACCGTGAAACACTCTCTATGATCTGTTTCGTTATCATATTAAATGAATTAGGGCTGCCATCCGAAAAATTCTGTTGAACCACTCTGTACATTTTTTGTACATCCTGCGATAAAAATACACGATTACCCCGAATTTACGGATATTTCGGTTGATTTAAGGCCTGAGGTGCATATTTTGAGGACCATGTCGTCTGAATTTAGTACTCATCAGAAATATAGTATAGATATGTCTACTATACATGTGAAAGGTATACAACAAAACTGTCTCAGGCTGAATTACATAAAGACAAAAATGACCAATTTTTCCAATTATAAAGGCGATAATCGTTGTTTAGGTATTGGCAACTGGCGTCTCATGGTGTGTGTGCTGATCAGTATGGGAAGGAAACCTAACCGAGATGAGCTTGCTGCATAGAGGTGATACTGACACGATTTTTGAATGATTTAGGCATGTTTGGGTGGGAATTACAACAGCGTTCTTTTCGCGTGATAAATTGAGGAAGCAAAGTCAGAAGTGACCTATTGTATGATATATGCCATTTATGCCGAGATGGCTGCCATCAGAAAAAACGTATTCATTCTGTGCACTCAAAAGAAACTGTTTTTTACCCTCTTGTTGCACCGGCAGTAGCAAGGTATATGCATCGATAGACGATTGACATTTGGGTGAGGTCTGAGTTGCGGTTCGGTTTTGTTTTAATAGATTTATCTCTCTGCGGTAAACACTTGTGAAGATCTAGTGAAATCTGTCGTGTCATAAATCGTACAACAAAGCGTTTCTAACTTCGCTTTTCAAATATATATATATATATATATATATATATATATATGACAAGCTGATCACTTGAAATAGTACATATGCCACATAGCTACTGTAGAGAGGTCCACCAAATTACAACTCATGCGCCCTTAATTTATTGATCCATTGGCGTGACGCCCATTTCGTGGCGCATGTAGGCCTATTCAATGCTCAGCTGACTCTTATGTCGTGTGCAAACCCGTTTGATGTTGCATACACAGAAGTAGCCCGATATTCTTTTTGTCGTAATTTGCACAACTTCTTTTACTAATCCGTTAGGAGTATATACGAATGTAATATGTAAAATTTCGCCGCCACTGCGTGTAGTTACTTCACTTGGTTATACACGAGAAGTGCATACTCTGTTCTCTGACGCGGCAAATTTGTTTGCAGAATAGTGAGTTGTCCGGTAACTTTTTTGGGGGGAGTATATTGTATGATTACTGTTATCACTGTTGTTTGTTTTTCAGATTTAATATCTATGCCACTTTACTGGAGGGGCATGCAGTTATTCATATTCACTGTCCACCACTTGGCTGCCATAATCGCATTCATGTTGGTTGTGGTAAGTTAAGGCAATCGATTTTTGAGCGACTATGTTATGTCATATGTTCGTATTTGATCGTTTGTTAACTTCTGTTTCGGTTTTAGTTCCTGATTCTCAATGGCGTAGTACATCGTTGCTTAGTCACGCGTAGCTATTGCAACTGCCGGGGGAATAACACGTTCTGGCTTGGTTCTTTTTCAATAGCTCAAAGCAGTTGCCGTCAGATGGTTTCTAACAGTCACATTAGGATCTGTTTGTTGTTCTGCGGCACACTAGGTTATATATGGGCTGGACATTATTATGCAGTTCAAACTCACACCGAAGCAGTCAAGTCGATCGCAGCTCGAACCCGTGTGATTGATATTCGGCTTCTTCAGTGTGGAACCACTCCGGACTTGAAACAGCCAACAACGGATAAGGTGTTTCCGTCCTACCTTACGTAACATTTCGGCATAAAGTAGTTCGCTATGTGGGCGCACCGGACGCACGCAAATATCCCTGCTGTGTATTGACAGAAATATCGCTTTCTGAGCTTGCCACAAGTAGTAAACTTCATATAAGAAATGGTTGCTTGTTTCTGTACGTATGTAAATGTCATACCATAGTGTTGTCTTTGTCATTTTTTCTATTGCCCATGTGAGGCCCACGTACTCAACACAGAATCAGCTGAACCCTAATTAGCTAGTCTGTCTATAGACTTTACGAATGAAACTCAACACATTTCAACTCTGTGGTTCTGTTCGTAAGCCTTGGTTCTACTGATTGTCTGCATCTTTACCTTGGAACAAGGTATGACGTGCTGTTTTCCTGTACATTTTCCACTTTAAGATCTCTTCATGTCTTTTTCACGTACTCAGATGTCACTGTACCATGACTTGATATCAATTTACTAGATACAATGAAGTTTCTCGGGTACTGCTGCTTGGAATTGTTCGAGCTAGCTGGATCGCGTTAGGTTGATGGGGCAGAAAATAAAAACAGACATATCATACGGATTTCCAAGCCATGTGCGAGAGCTTACATTAAATGATGTTTTAGCCAAATCGGGCAAGCAAGTGCCAGTTGACCACCTTAGCCGGATCATACTTGGACCATAGATGAGAGATTTGCCCCGTACAGAGCACACATCTCCATTTTGATGGACACATCCATGTCTCAGTTGTGTACAGTGAACTTTTGTTGACCCCGTTCGGTTAGACGTTTTACTAATGTAAGCTCTCGCACAATATTAGGATTTCAGTGCTACGTATTCTTTTCCACTCTCTGTCTCACTGAACTAGTTTGAACCGCTTAATTTTGACGACTGTAGACCGTGGTATAGCATTACCAGAGACACCCCTTGGGTCACCTTAAAAAGGTATCCCGTCACGAAAAAATGATATCGAAACATTCTGAAGTGGAAGAACTATACACAAAGCCAAAACTTTCCCTTCCCCTAAAATTTACGGACCAAACAATAAACACGGAAAATGTCATAGACGAGTTATTGCTGTGATTTCCGTCGATTTTCAGTTACACTGGCGTGGTCAGCCCATAGATTGCTTCATCCTGCACGTGGTTGTACTCTATGACGTCTATTTGACCCTTGTTCAGCAATGTCGGGATCTGTCTAGGTTCCGGCGCACTTTGAACTGAGTGCAGTAGTGGGGGTGGCAAAACAAAATCAATGTTATCAAACCACAGAGAGTACCGGTGTTCTCTGTAGACAACCAACTGGCAGTCCTTTGTTTCCAATTGTTCTCTGGTTGAGCCCAGCACTCCTTGGGTATCTTCACACACATTACTACGATGCTTAAGCAACCTGGGGATTCCGTTCAGATGTCCCATACGTGTGCTTCTTCTGAAGGAAAGGCACAGGAAGGTCAGACTGGACTAGATGATGAGACGCCGTACTTGGTGTGGCGCCATTTTGAGTCGAGTTGTCTACTGGAGATCCGCTTCACCCCACCGTGTGTGGAGGACATGTTATCAGACGTTTGCGATCAAGTTCACACACATATATCCCTCACAAACTGTGACAACGATCCAATGGTCTGGTTCTGTGTGGAATGAGTGACCCCATGCTTACAAAATGGGCTAACCATGGCAGTCTGAATGAGCGTTTAGAGCGGTCTCAACAACTCATTGTTTGCATTTCTCACACGTGTTCCTTTTTAGGAGCATGAATATGTGAGAGCGGTTGACCGTGCGTGAATATATCTAACTTACACGTATCCACTAAATTATCATGTTGTTTCATATTCTAACACAATGAGTTAATCACTTGTTCACAGTTTTCCATGTTCAGCTGAATTATTTGCTGGTATTTTTTCCTATACTGCTTGAATTTTAGCAATATCGGGTGTGTGTGTTCTTCGGTGTCTATCGGCTAACCACTGAGCTTTCCACACCGTTTACCAATCAGAGGTAAGCTTGGTTAACAGTGTATTCACTCAGTTTATCGTTGCCCTCGTTCGTTCGATAGCTACTTACCATTCCAAAACATTCGCAAAAATGCATTGACTTATGGACATGGACACTTGTGTCTTGACTTTTTAATGGTGTCTCAGCTTGCTGTGTGTTTTCCACCGAATCCAGCCGCGCGCGTGCGTTTATCTAGTAAAGCGTGTCCTCTGTGATGTTTCACTTTGTTGACGGTAATCTTACTAAGTTCATCCCCACCGAATTAATGCGTTCATTGTTTGAGGAACAGCCCGTACCTCGGATACACAGTTGTTTTATTCATACTTTTTTAAGTTCAACAATAGTTTTGCTATCGCGGCCTATTTACAACGTAAACATGATTATGTGGGCGGCGGAAATCCAGTAGGGTTCCTTTCGTTTGGCTATTTTTTTTACTATGCCGATGTTTTCTGAAATGTCATTAGACTGTGGGCACAATACTTGTGAGAGAATGACCGGCAGGCTACTCGGTTATGGAGCGTGGGTCCAAATCGTCCAGATCAGTGATCTGCGTTAACTGGGCGAAATGGAAGGTAGAGCTGTCAGGCCGGGGTCACTAACTGATGTGAGCCAGTCGGTTGAACTTCACGTTCTCAAACTGTGTCCGTTCTTTGTCAGTCTACTCGATCGATCCGACTGGTTTAACGCCAGAATAACGAAGTTTGTTTTTTGTCTACTGTTTAATTTTGCAAATGTGTATCACTTTCGCCAGGTGATATTGTTTCACTGTAGCAACCACTGCGCGCGACTGGCTTTGAACACCAAGCGTGTATCACATGATGTAATGTGCAAATTTCCTCCGAACTGTCGTCAGCTAGCTCACCTAACATCAGTTCTACATGGCACGTAACGATGAGTACATCTTTGCGAACAAAACAGTGTTGTCGGAACGTTTATCCGAAAGGACGGGAGAGAACAACAACAGTACGGGCTGTCAAGCACATTCGAGGTGGGAAGCATTTCATTAGCAGTAAGTGTATACTAAATGCGATTTTGTGGCAAGTCTAATTTGGCTCACTATGGCCGACTGGACGATTGGGGAGGTTCGTACAAGAATGGCGATCAACAGTCAGCCTCTGGACGTGATCGATCCAATCTACTTGACAAACAGTAAGCATCTCATTATTTCATTCTTTTACACATCATCCAGACAGTTCTGTGGGGAACCATGCCTCTGGAAAAAAGCACCACACACGCTGATGAAACATTTTTATGATGGTTCCAGGAATACAGAAATGAAGTAGTTGACATAGCTCAATACCAGAGCTAGCTTCGACGCAATAGTAATAACAACCAAACTAAGCAAAGCACGTAATTTATCTCTCGAGCGCAATTGTACAACTTATTATCAACAATGTAATGAAACAACAGTAATGATGAATAGGTTTAGTGACAATCACCACATCCTCCGCAGTTCAGATGAAAGTCCGGACAGTAGTGTTGACGTTGCTTCTTTTTCACACGTTCAGGAATTCTTGTCTGCGCCGGGTCGATTGCCGACACTTCCAGTAACTGACTGCAAATCTGAAACAGACTCAGAAACGAAACTCTCAGTCTCAGAAGACAATATGAGAGCTTCGAAATCTTCATACACTTATAACCGATAATAGACGAACCAGGATTGCCAACAAAAAATGAACATAAATAAGTGACGGACTGCAAATCTGTGAGTGAAAGTTCACATTTGCTAAGAATAGGTTAAGCATGTCCAGTGATACCCTTAACAGACATATTAGCAGGTTTCGAGATAACAGAATGTTCCAGCCGCTTCATGCAAGCGACAGAAATGAGATGTTCCATACAACCAGTGTCAACAATGAAGGAATGCTGGAGACCACCGTTAACAACGAACGATTGTGTTATATGGTGCGTAGAATCAACGGAATTAATAAAAATCACAGTAAGAACAGTGGATTGAAAGTCAGAACTCAAGTTATCATCGTCACAACTGGAATGTGTAAAAGAAGACTTTGAACTATGGCAAACGAATTGAACGTGCTTGCTACCACATGAATAACAGTCGTTCCACTGACGGGTAGCATTTTGATCAGATGCAGGGCGTTTATCATCAATTGCATTTCCAGTATTCACTTTTACAGACAGCCGCCTTTGCTGACCTTCTGATCGTCTCACGTTGTTGTATAAAACCATCGATTCATCTTTCACAGCAGCTTGGACATCCTGATACTGCTCGCATAGTGTTCTAGCTGACTGGAAAGTGGAATTCGGAAGTAGTAAACGCCTCTGTTATAGATCACGCAAATTTATTCCAGCAATCAAACGGTCACAGAGTTGAGTCTGTAATTGGTCTTCGAAATTACACCAAGTAGCTTGAGTTTGAACCTTGAGAATAAACTGTCTGATATCCTAATTTTCTTTTCTCACGAGCACATGAAATTTAGCTCGTTCAGCTGCTTCAAAGTTTACAGGTTGGACGTGTGAAAGCAGCAGTTTCTTCAAGGATTCGTAAGGAAGAGAAATCGGTGAATCATGAAATGACAAGTTTTTCACCAAGCTGTACGCATCTTTGCCAATTACGGTGAGGAAGTGAACGACCTTCTTTTCCGCTTTCAGCTCGTTGCCCGTGAGACACCATATTTCGAAGCGTTCTAAATAGTCCTCGATTTTGTCGACGACTTATGAATATTGAGAATTTCAAGTGGACAGGAATCCATCGTAGAAATTTACAGAAGTCTGCGATGCCAATTGTGATGGTTCCAGGAATACAGAAATGAAGTAGTTGACTTAGCTCAATCCCAGACGCAATAGTACTGACAGCCGAACTGAGCAAAGCACGTAATTTATCTCTCGAGCGCAACTGTACAACTTATTATCAGCAATGTAATGAAACAACGGTAATGACAAATAGGTTTAGTGACAATCACCACAATTCTCAAACAGTGTACACTTCACTCCACATTAGGCGCTTGCTGCCTACTCATTGATTAGTCTGTCCTTCGAGTTATCCGAAAAGTTTCTGAGATCAGTGAGTTTCAGATGTCTTTGACTTGACTTTGGCACACGTCTGTTCCACTGAACTGTTTCCGAAGTGCTTTTGTAAGCTGAAGAAACTCGATTGGATGAAACTGGAGCTGTTCAAGCCACGTTTAGGACAACAAATGCGCCGTCCTGTCAACAAGCGATGTGTTTGGGGTGTCCACGTTCAATTGCAACAACATGTACGAGCCTCATTTTTCACCACTGTTGGACGAACAGCTGGGATTTCTAGAAGATGTGAGTTAATGACCTACGTGTTGAATAAGCTGGATACGCATGACATCAGGTTCAGAGTGAACACGAATTAGCCATCCAGAGGTACGGTCAATTTTCTTTGATCTCCGTCCACGAGGATGAAACTGGACACACCTTCAACGTGAATGTCGCAGAATTCCTTACTCAGACAAACACCAGACATGCAAGAGAATTTCATGAAGTGTGGTATCTATCAGACGGATCAGTAAACAGACACATCGAACTGGGCAAAATCTATGAACCAATGCGAGCCAAGGATTTAAAGAGATGCAAACATCATCAAGTCCATATGGCGGTAAACCTAAACGGAGCAACTCGAACAGATCAAACCGAAGTCGAAACGAGACAGTGGATAACCAATCGGTTGGAATTTCAAAACGAAGAAGTGACTCGCCCGATCAATTCACAGGGATCAACTAGTCAGATTCGAGATCAAAGTTCGACAGCAACAAGGAACACCCAATCATAATCCAGATCAAAGACTCAAGAACTGCTGGAAATAGCCAATGAGACATCGGGTCAAAATTCAAATGCAGCAAGAATCAGCCGATGATAGATCAGGTCAAAGATAAAAAAATAACAGAATGCGACCAACCAGAATCCAGGTCAGAAGGTCAACCCACTCTACTATATCAGAGCAGGCATCCATCGAACTTCACCAAACTCCGCTTTCAAAAACTGTACGCTAAAACAACTACGCACTGATGATATCACCTCGCTTGGTGATGAAACGTTTGCAACCTAAATGCCAAGTTCGGCGAATATACCAGTACCAAAAACCACCACTGTTCAAAACTATCCTTCACCTCAACCTTCCTGCAGCACGACCCAACTGTCATGGGTATCGTGAGTTCCAAACATGACGTGCCAAAGCGATTGCAGGATGTGTACCACGAAAGGCTAGACATTGATTGTTTAGGGGAATGCACTAAATATAATTGCGCAGAATATGTGCATGTACTACTGATTTACGCGTATCCCGGAAACGAATCCAAAAATTGAAAACAAGATTGGACCCAAATATTTCTACAGTACTATTAGGGAAAATGCAGCAATAGTTACAATAGACAAACCTCAACCGTTCACGACGATAGTCTCGTCCAACAAAACCAATGGTTCCCCAACGGGACCAGCAAGTTCAAAAGTGGACCGTCATGCAAGTAGGCCAGGTCAAGAATGGCTGCTCTCGCCGCAGACGATCAGCGACTAATAAAATGAGGGCAAGGTAGTGGGCATAAATTTCAGGTTGGTGAGAAAAAGTAGAGCATGCAATCGGTGGAAACGAATTTTCTCAGTTCAAGGACCAATAAATGTACAGGTGCATGGGAGACATTTCGGACATCTTTTGTAGATCTTGATCACTACATTTTTATAAAAATGTTTATTCCTTTTAATCCTCCTGTGTTAAAAAATTTACTGACGTAGTATGGCTGTTGTGTTATGAGGGACAGGTCTGCTGTGGACACGGAAGGAGAGCAATAGGTTGAAGATGAAAAAGGCTGGCTGTTTTTATTGTTCACCTCACACGTTAACTTTGAAAGAAGTTGGCAGTGAACGTTTTGTTAGCTCTACATTGTTTGACGTATATACTTTAGAAATTCAATTGGCCAGTGTCATACTGGTTAGGTTACGTCTTTTCATTATTCCTACAAGTTCAGTTAGTTTTTCTGGAACATTCGATTTCCGATGACTCCGTTAAGAGCAGACATTTTAGCATATTTATATTCGAATTCTTTTTATTCTTGATTGTAAGGCTTCAGTTGACATTGATAATGTGTGTTCAGAGTTGTTGTAATAACCTCCGGTTCATGTCAAAATCGGATTTTGCACTAGTTGATGCTTAATTGATCAAGCACTAAAAACTGTTCGCAGTTTGAACGTAGACCTAGCCAGGAGACGAAAACGAGCGAAAATTACCTTTTTACGAATACTGATGTTAATCTGATCGGTATATCTACTTAAGCCTTCAACCCTAGTTTGAGCCACTTTGCCCGAACATTTTTCCTCATTTAAAGCATTAGTGAGGTTGACTGCCGAGTTCTACATGCCGTTGCAGTTTGATCAAATACCGTCGGTCAGCTGTAGTTCATCCGCGCGCTAACACTTGCTAGGAAATCGAACGGGTATCATATAGGCATGGCTATAAACAGTGCTGCATCTATCCTACGCGTGGACCTTGACTACAACTTTGTCATTGTTCTTATGAATTGATCATTGTTGATATTCTGCGAGTAGATACTTACTGGCTAGATTGTGTTTCGAACCAAACGTGCTCACAATCCTTATTTTAACTTAATGTTACTAACAAAACAATCTTGTGTATGATGCTCAAACACATAAGGTCCCCACTACCGCTCAGTACCAACATGGGAGAAACCTACTGCGGCACAACGTCACCCCTCAGACCAGAAGTGTTACTGTTCTGGTCAACCGTCGCTTCCACTAATTTTGTGTCCAATTTTCCTTTATGTTTCGTACAAGGTGACTGTATCCAATACACCATCTGAATAATGTAGATAAGGGACACATCATATTTTACTATTCCGTCGTGTTTCTCAACAGCATATCATTTCGGATTACCGATCTGATTGATACCCAAGTTGACGTGTTGTAAATGAGAACCATGTCTTGGTTCTGACGTTATTTCTAGTTATAGCAAAATCGAACAACAAAATGTGTTCAGTTGTGTTTTAACCGCTTTGTATCACAACAAACTATTACCGTTCGTTAGTCTTTCAATTTTGACGTCTTGTATTGAATTTGGCAACTTTTATGATTGTTTTGGTCACATTTTGCTGCTGGGAAAATTGGGCTTCATTCACTTGTTGTGGATTGTCTATCAAACGTAACGAGACACTGCTCCCAGACTCTGCATCACCCTGTTCACCTTAAATCAGCTGTATCGGTCGAATAGATTGACAAAGAAGGGATAAACCTGGGTGAGCAAATTTCAGTCGGGTGGTTCGCGTCTGCATGATGAGAACAAGCATTGAACGCAATAACTCCAATTTGATAGCCCCACCTCTCGTTTTCATATGATAACCGCAGGTTACTCGGTTATCTATAGACTTACATTCCGTGTACGTATCTCTTAACAACGGTGACGAACAATTGTTTTTGATAATTCTTCATCAGATCAGTACAGTTATATATGTTCAACAGAACTGGATCAATATTAAGAAGATATGCTCCTAACACACCCAAACAAAAGAGTAGGCATAGTGATTATGGTCAAGGAAGATTACGTTGATAAAACGTCTCATACTCTCTCACACCCAGGCGAATTTAGCAAACCGGTTGCTTAAAAGAACAAAACGGTTCTAATTGAGGACCAAGTAGTAGATAATCTGAAAAGACTTTTGCAGCGGGCAACAATTATAGTAGTAGAGTCTGACCCACACAAAACGACCGGCTCAACCATCCTTCATTTATACGGCTCACCAAAAATCCACAAGCCAAACCAACTACCGAGATCTATCCTGGATATGTACAACTCACTTTATCATGCGACCGTCTAGTGGTTAACATAACAGCTTGAACTAATTCATCAAAATCTATGTCCCCGTAGTCTACGTGAATATTGTCACTAGTCCGTCACGTGACCCAGTTGCCACGGTGAAAAGAAAGCCATCTTCATCCGTCTACATTTCAAGACTGATATCGTGAATGAAAGACTGAACCACCGACTTTATCAGACTCCCAGACGCACCTTCCCGGCGGCAACATTACGGAGCTGGTTCACTACTTCGCTCTTGACTACTTCGAGTCTGAAAACAAAGTGTCTGTCCTCTAACAAACCATGCTTGTGTATTTGTTCCCCTGCTGTCGCAAAGCGGAATTTGTGGGTTGGACGAATAAGCGTTTGTCCAAACGAATCAAAGAAAATCATCTTGCCTTGCTTGAGACCGGTTTAACTAAAATCACTACCAGCTCTGTAGTTGTACGTCTTATCGATACGGACCGTAGCGTTGATCCAAACAAAGCCATTCGTACAGTTTACAAAATTCCAGTCAACCACCCCAAGCTGGTTGGACATCGAATGTGGAATCGATTGCTATTCGGTTACGCAATCCGGGTCTTTGTTCTCAATAGAGGTTCGTACAAACCGTGCAGTTGTCAAGACCAAAGGTCATATCACTGACGTCAACTTCAATTTTTGTGACCTAACTGTGAGCAGATCTGTAAACCACTCATCACAAGCACCAGTGACTTGTCGTTTGAGTGGCTTAACTTGTTTGTTTGGAATTTTGTACTCTATTATGCGGACCAGTGGAAATTTCCCTAATATTAATTTACTTTTGTTGGGCGTATATAACGTTATTGACCTGATGAAAATTTTTCGAAAGCAATTGTTCGTCACCGTTGTCTTCTATGACTCAATGGGTATTTTCTCACAGTATTCACTGACGTTGATTTTGGGCATGACGACAAAGCGGGAAGGACACAGCGCCACATGGGCATATAAGAGGGTGGAGTAAACAGTTTTAATGTCATGAGAGCGAAGTTGATTACATCAGCACCTTCTACTGACAAGTAGTCGATGCGTAATCCATGGTTCATGACACTCTGAGAACACCACCTTGGGGCTCGCATCACACAACTGGTCTGTACACAATTCGATGTCTCTGATTTAGCCATGGGAGTTGTACAGATACTTGAACGTCTTTTCTTCCTCAAAGAATATCGGTACACTATACGAAGTTACAAAATAACACTGCTGATTACGATGGCATCATTCTGATTTATATTTGATTGCACGCGGAGGAAGTCAATAGTCTACATTTCGTTTTCCTTACACAAACAATACACACGATCCATCAGTTGCCCGATTCTTCTTTTTTTCCCACGTCTCTTGTGGTCTATCACCAAGTGAACATTAGCAGGGTGGCAGCAATAGGATTGGCTGTCCTTGAGATTTCCTACTTATTTCGACAGCTGGACCTTCATTGTTTCGTTACCAGTGTTCTCGCAACTGTTCATTAGGAATTATTGGAGATAACACTTTCTACATCAAACCCTCCTCTGTACTGTTGTGTGAAAAGCGGATAAGGATAGCTGTCTCGGACTTGTTTTGAAACTGGCACGGAACTTACTTGGAACATGCTGCATTTTCTCGTGTGTGTGTGTGTGTGTGTGTGTTGGTCAACCATTCACTCACTCACCGTGGAAGAAATGTCTCAGTCGGCCGTGTGACTTTTGCTGGCAACCTCTCATTCAACAAGCCGACATTTCATTCAACTCAGTATGGTTCCACCCAAATCGGCATGCTGACCTTCAAACAACACAATTTGGCGCCCGACTAGAATGCGGAACGTGGACTAGAGTCACAATTTTGCCACAGAAGTTTGAGTGGAAGAGTATGCGTGTAGGAACTAGAGGTTGGGTTCTTCAGCCATCGCATGAGAATTCTCATAGTGTAATGGCTGATAGTATTCAAGACTAAATTCATTTGTGACCGTCATCAAGCTGATCAAACTTTACCGGAGTTTGGGCAGTGGAACGTTCCAGAAAAAACAGAATATAAAAAACTAAGAGACTAACAGGAAATCTTGTACCTTCAGACGTGTCATTGAATGCGGCACGTTGTCATATGGGATAGCGTTTCCAGCCAGTAATTTGAGTGCTCATGAGGGCCTCAACCGGACAGGCGACTCTCACCCACAACGCTCAACGAAACAGTTAGTCTCCATATTCCGAGCTCACTCCGTTGCCTAACCGTCATGTGATTTTACCCAACTGTTGGTGGTTTTAGTATATAATGCCAGGTGCGGCAAATGCTCGGCTGGTATGCGGAGCAGGTGACCGAACCATCGCAGACTGCACAATCTGATTAACCCATTAATTGGTCACATATCCCGAGCCTTCCGAGATACGCGCTGTCGAACAACCGCGTTTGCTTAAGAAGTCAAGCCACTTGGTGTAGGCTAATTTGTAGAGACGGGTCACTTTATATCTTCGTCGCAAACGCGCCACGCCCACGAAGCATTTGACGAAACATAACACACACACAGGCATTACGTCTCCCTCCTTTAGGCAACAATCAGACGTCTTTTCGACGTCACAGATGACGCAGGTTGACAAGGTAAGCGTTGTTTTTGTCAATTCCAATGATATCTCAGCAATATTACAAGCTGACGAGCTGCTCGAGTATGTGAAACTGTACATACTCTTAAGCGGGTTGTTCGCAGTGAAGAACGCAGGAGTGAGAATGTCCCAGTCTGCTGCACCAGCATTTCGCTCTTCGAAAGTGCGAAGGGTACTTATTTCATAGCAGACTGTTCGTTCGCTTCGTTCAGCATGGTCTGCATGTTTTTGACAGAGAAGCTAAACAAGGTTAAACCTTAAACCTCTGCAAACCGTTTTTGATCCCACCTTGTGGTATGTGCGCACATGCAGGACGTCCTGTACGTAATTTGGTGACTGTATTGTACATGTTTTCCATCAGAACTAAACCGCCTCAGCCCACCCCTAACCGTTATTTGACGAGTTCCCTTCTTACTTTGTTCGTTCCACCTACTTAACTTAATCTGAATGCCCTGCCTTGTACGGCCACTTATCCAACGATGAGACCTAAGCTTACTGCGATGCTTCAGGACAATAGAACTGGGCAATATGGCACAGACTAAACACAACGTCGTTCTGCGGTCACTTCCAGCTGTTACATTGTCTGTACTTCGGCAATTCTGGGTTACTAATGTGAGCAACAGACAGAGTAGACTCCAACCCACTAAGCGTTGTCCTTTTGTGCCGGCGACTCTTAGGTTTTCGTATCCCTGATTTGGTTGTCAAACCTAACGCTCTGTATTCCATCAGGTTATTTTTTCCTTACGTAGGTTTGTCTGAGTAAACAAACTTAAATCTCTCATAAGATGTTTGACTACTCAACTCTGACGTATTAAGTTGGATCAGCCCTGCTTTCTTTATCTTTCGGCGTGCGGTAAATCTCTGGACTCAATCGGTCCGACTTGAATATAGATCAGGATACCTCCCACCAAACCACCATCATTCTGGATCCTTATAAGCATGTTCTCAACGCCCGGTCAATCGAATCTGGCAGCCTAAGTATGTTAGGGTTGTTCTCGGTCAAATTCGTTCGAATGTGTTTATAAAACGGCGGTGCATGTTAAGTGTGCGTCTTATCGCTCAATCCGATCGATTTCATCTGTCCATGTTATTTTGGACAACCGTACAGTGTAGATAAAAACTCAGACAACCAGTCCTTTGAGCGGCACTGCTCCGATGTACGTGGCCTAATTATTTGCATCGTTTGCAGTTCAGCATGTCTTCATAGACACGCTACCCAGTCATTACCACTAGTGGGACACGTGGGTAGTGTGTGATATTTCATGCGTTTCACGCACCAATTAGACGGTACTTGCATCGTTTTGAACGACTGTCGGTGTTTCTCTTTGTTTCTTATCATCGTCGTCAGATGTAAACTCATGAATTTCGTGTAAATGAAAATTTGTTTATCTTTCCTTACCACGTACACTTTTGATCGCATGTACTGCGGTAAAATCAATGACTCAACATATTTATTAGCTTTAATGGTAAGCTCTATAGTGAACACCTAGGACACAATGCCACTTTTCAACAGACAGACTCTTTTAACTTGACTTTTAGTGAATAGTTTGTCAGCTGCAATGTTAGTTTGTATAGACAACACACTGGTAAAGCCCCACTGGAATATGCGCTGCACAGTAATCAGTTTTCAAAGTACAGGGCGTGTGAATAATCAATCGGTTCAACTTAGGGATTGGGCATCTTTTGGTGTAACTTCATCGGCCGGGTTCAGTTTTATGTGCTTGTTCACTCATACAATGCATGCGACGGATTGATCACGGTTCTTTTTCTTATTGACTGTAGTGACTAAACCGTACAACTCAATCAGCAATGGACGTCCGTTGACAATATCTTTTCCTGTTCAGGCATCTTCCATCAATTCCATTATCGTGTTTAGGTGTTTGTTGTGGCTCGCTTTCTTACCGTGTCGATGTTTGACTTGTGTCTCCTTCCCCAATTCTGAACTCTTCTCAAGAATTCACGAAAAGTTGATAAGTCTATAGAATCCACAGCTTTTGAATATTTGTCAAAAATTGAGTTACTCATATTTCGAGTGGGAAGGCGAATTGCTGAATTAAGCCGAAGATTACTTTATTTGACACACGAGTAGATGGGGGTTGATGGCAAAGACCAGTATATAATAGTTAGCCACATAACTTAGGTCATTGAAATCATGAATACACATTCGATTACATCCTTTACGAC